>JARFIW010000802.1:9027251-9334751 GCA_036346225.1 Platerodrilus igneus
TGGTCGCATTGCAACCTCCCATGGGCAATCTGCCTTCATGTCGAGTTACTTGAGTCAAACCTTTTATGTGTTCGGGCGTCGACTTCGCTGGTCCCTTTTCTACTACTATGTCTCGACTACGGGGCGCTAAAGTTTTCAAATCATATTTATGCTTTTTTATCTGTATGGCTACCAAGGCGCGTCAATGGACGCCTTTCTAGCGGCCCTGCGCCGATTTATTGCCAGGCGTGGCCGTTGTGATCACCTCTATAGTGATTGTGTCACAAATTTTGTGGATGCTCATTAACAGTTGATTCATCTCGCCAAGCCGCTGCTTCCAAGGACCATATCTCGTGACATTTTATACCGCCAGTTTCACCTCATTTTGGTGGCTTATGGGAAGCGGGTGTGAAATCTGTTAAGATCCTGCTACTACGCACTATTGGCGAACAAGTATTAACTTTTGAAGAGTTGGCTACAGTCATTATCCAAATTGAGGCCATCTTGAACTCACGTCCCCTCTCACCTTTGAGCACTGACCCAAATGATTTAAGCTGTCTTACACCCGGTCATTTTTTAACTTTGGCCCCTTTAACCGTTATTTTGGAGTCCGCACTTTTTCACTTACCGCTTAACCGCCTCTCTCGCTGGCAACTACTCCAGCGCATTCATCAAAATTTTTGATCCCGTTGGTCCAAAGAATACTTACATTCGCTACAACAACGCTCAAAGTGGCACACTCCGTCTCCTCAAGTTGATTTGGGCACCTTAGTACTAATTAAGGTCGCTAATGTTCCTCCCCTTCGTTGGTCCCTCGGCCGTGTTGTGACTGTACATCCTGGGACAGATGGTGTTGTTAGGGTGGTCACACTTAAAACCGCTCATGACGAGCTGAAACGTCCTGTGTTAAAGCTCTGCTCTTTGCCCGCAATGTAGAAAAAAGAATTCTTCTTTTTTTTGTTTTTGTAGATCCTTTTTTTCTTTTTCGCTTTCTTTTTGCTTGGTCATTCCTGTTCCCCTCCCCGCCTTATAATTATTGTTTTTTAAAATGCCTTGCATTTTGGTGGGCGCTATGTTCAGTTTTTATGTAAATAATTTATAGCTAAATTTTATTTCATTGAATTTGTTGGTTATTTTAAATTCGCGGCGTGTATATTTTTAATTTATTAGTGTGTAAGCCTCATGTGTTTACTTGAAGCACCCGCTAACCTGTGCCGTGAGTGATAAACGACTATTCCGCATGTACAAACAATATCGATTGAAAAACACGCCAAGTCAAGGCAAAGTTTTGTTTCGTTGGTCAAATCCGCCGCATCGCTAGTTTTACACGCTCAACATAGAAGAGTTTCTCGTCTCGTCGAAGACAGTTCACATCGCTATTTTAAATAAAAATAATAAATAGATAAATTACTTTATTGTGGACTATACCTAGGTCAGAGCCCATACTAGCCGTACATTATATTATTTACATGTGTTTAAGACCTTAGAATCCATAATTCCTGACAACCGGGGTTCTTGAAGATTTGGTGAAAAGGATTTGTGCCCCTACCTTTGTCGTCGACTGTGCACGTAAAGTGGGGCTGATTGTGTGCATAGTGCGAGTGTAAGTGTGATGTGGTAGTGAATTGCAAGAGTGTATATTAAGTGTGTTAGTGCCGCTGGTTGTTGGTGGTCTGTTTGGTTAAAAAGATTTCATTTAGGAAATGGTTTAATTCTTGAGGGTAGTTGGTGACTAGGAAGTTTATGTTAGGAAGTCGGGAGAACGGGTCAAAGTTTGTAGATTGCTTGAGGTTGTTTTGTAGTAGAGAGGTTAGGGGACAGGAGTATATCAGGTGTTGTGGGGTCTCATCGCTATTGCGTATGAACCGCTGTCGATTACACCGCATCGAGTTTACACGTGCTACGTAGAATTAATTGGATGAACCGCTTTGTTACACGCCGCCGCTATTTATAATAAGTATTACACTTATGAACCGCTTTGCTAAAACCGCTATCGTTAAAGTTGTGCTTCACTCCATCCGCCAAAGAAAGAGTCGTATTTGTTCCAAGGTTTTTTTTATTGGCACGGCCGCATCATTAACCAGGTGAGTGCTCATAGTAAACGCTTTGATTAATTGATTTATTTAAAAACATTTCATTATTTGTTGTTTGTTACAATATCATTTAAATTTAATACAGCCCACTTTTTTCTCTCCAAATTAATTATCGAAATTTATACCGCAATTAATTTTACAATATCATTGATAAGAAACGTAGAAATAAGGTATGGCAACGTTTTTATTTTATACACAAAAGAGTATATAAATAATTATTTTGTCGAACGTTCATAAATACAACAAGCATCTAGAAAAAATTACTTCCAAAACTAAAAAATTTTAAAACTTGTTTCAAAACAGATAATTCTATACGAACTTGATTAATAACAATAAGACAAAAATTAAAATCGGCTATATTTCTTGAATGTACAAACAAAACTGTATAAGTTGCAATAAATATTGCGTGGGCCAAACGAGCACATTAAGTGCAGAGCGAATAGTAAAACATAGAAAACGATGCGGTTCCAAAGTTGATGTTAAATCTCATACACACTTGATAACAAAAATTCACAATTCTTAAAACAAATTTGAAGTATCGTACTTTACATACTATAAGACGCACTCATTTATTGAAAAAATTGCCTCCAAAATTCAGGTGAATCTTATACTCAAAATTAATATAAAATTGTCCAGTCTTTTAAGAAGTGCAGCATAAGTAACGCTCTCGATGGCAGTAAAGACCATCTTATATATGAAGCGGACAACGATGACGATGAAGAGGAAGAAGAACAAGAAGAAGAATAAGTTCAGATGACGATTTTCAGATATTTTGAAGGTCAGTTTAGTTTTATAAACTAAGAATTTTTATTTGTCTGGCTTAGCAATCTAATAATAAAAATAGTAGAAATATTATTATTTTCAATAATCGCTTAAAAATTAAGGTGCGTCTTATAGTGCGTAACGTCTTATAGTCCATAAAATACTGTATTTCATTAAGAAAATAACAGTTCTAGATTACGGTTATTGGAAATTGTAGAAATATAGAATTAAAAGGTAAACATCTGCTTATGAATTACGCTATCTTTAAAAATATAATAAGCTTAAGTTCAAGTTCTAGCAGTAGTTTGGTGAAACATCGCTATGTGACGAAGCGATTGTGTACAATTAGCATTTGGGATCAAAAATCTGGCTCAATTTATAAAGCTTAATTAGTTACAATATTTGTAATATCATATCAATAAATAGTTAATTGTAATCTAGTATTTACCATAGTATACATCTATATCAATGGGAGCATTGTTCTTTGGTATAAATTCTCCAGAGTTGATTTCACTCTCCCTGATCATTTCCGATGGATAGTCAAACTCTAACTGACTCCATTCGTACAGGGGGGTTATGCGTTGGGTTTGAAGTGCACTGGGAAGCGGCCAAAGAGATATACATATTCCGAGAGTAGTACATAACCATTTACATCCTGTAACAAAAAGAAATGGTAAAAAGCAAACCATTATAGCTTATTTCATGCTACTCTAATCGTAGACATTAGTAATAGAATAGTAACCTCCTCCCGATCCAATTCCTGTTAGTATTGGTTTTGGGAAATTTTAGACTATCGGGAAGTAAAGATTTGCCATTTTAATTTTAGAAGTCAATCCCTGCCTTAGGTCTTTTTTAAAGGGTTTTCCTAGAGGTTTTACTTCTGGTGGAATAATCAACCCTAACATAACCCTTAACTCAAAAGTCAGAAAGACAACCCCAAAATTTCCTGAACATGAGAGTAGGGCCTTTTAGGGGAGTCTGGACCAGGTGGATCCACCCGATCCACTAATCGTTTTTTAATAGGTTTTCTCAATACAAACCCATTAACACTAATCGCTTTTTAATGGATTTTCTCATAAAAAACCCATTAGTACTAATCGCTTTTTAATGGAAAAACTCATTAACGATGTTATCATTTTTCCTTACGTCAGATCCACCTTATGGGATACACCACTCAGAATGTTTTTTTTAGGGTGAGCCCTAACAGCTGGACCTGCGAGCTCATCTTTCGAGATAAATATCTTGTTTGATGTCAAATAATATTAGATTTCTCTCAGGTACCTGAATTTCTAGGAATTTTTTAGATAGCATCACTTCTTAAGGCAGTACCCCAATTTTAAGATTTTTTACCAGCAGCGATTTCTGACTATCCTTATGAATTTTTTTAACCATGCGATACATAAATTAGTTTAGAATTTTACGCAGAATCTGAATATGTAAATCAATTTAAAATCCGACCACCCCTTACCGTTTTACACACATACCCTCTAGCGAACATATAAAAGATTATTCTTGTTTCTTTTAAGATAAATATATCTTGTTTGGTATCAATTAATATTAGATTTTTCTAGGGAGCCAAAATCTGTAAATAGATTTTAAATAGGACCACCCCTTGCCGAGTTACACCTTTTAAAAGCCTCAAGCGTCTAATTTTTGCCCATCTATATTTAACACCATCTTTAAATTTTTTGGTGACCAGGTTTTTGTAAATCAATTTAAACCTTTGAAAGAAAGCTCAATAAAACACTAAACGTTTTATATCCTGCCTTTTGTCTACAGGATACGAATATTATAATTAAATAACTTCTACGTAATATTTTTTTATTTATGATTTGCTTAGTTTCCGAATGAATCACCGAACGAAAGTTTGCAACGAATACAATTACCTGCTTCATAAATGTACGCTTTTGTTCTACATATTTATTTAACAAATATCTTTTATTAAACAGAAAATATTAAATTCCTATTGTAGCAATATATTACCAATTCGTTACTTAGAACTCCACCTATATCTAAGGACTTAAAGTAAAATTTAAGTTTGCTTTTATCTGTGTATGTGTTGATACAACATTCCAATTCTGCGCGTGCTTGAATAATAATATTGCCTCGTGGTCAAGGTTCATCATTTAACGTCCGAATGTAATCAGCTAAGCAAGTGTTGAAACGTGAGCCAGCAGGTTTTATAAAACATGCCGTCCCAAAGGCAGGTGAAATGGTGTTGACGTATACCATGGCATCAATTAGTAGTTGAATCGACCTAGTGTGACTGTGAAATACACATCATCTACGCGCAAGTAAAATGTAGATACAATATTGAAACGCAAGTTTTAAGTTGATTGCTATAGAATATGGAAGCAATTGTTAGATCCAATTTCAAAACGCAAATTTTATGTAGTTACAGTATCGAAACAAGTTTTATGTTATACAGTATTGAAACGCAAGCACGTAATGTATAAAGTATTGAAGCGATAAATCTTATGTATATAATCGTTATGGAACACTGAAGCACAATTTTTTGTTATGCTGTATTGAAAGTCCAAAGTCTCAAATGTTGCTATGGAGTATAGTGGAATTTTCCGTAAATTTTGTTTCGTTTAGAAGTGAAGCCGTAGAGCCTTACACGTGCAAGCCGCGCGCACCTGTTGTTGTAAGTACTCAAGATCGTTGACAAACTCTGATGCCCAGCAGATTGTTTGTGGTAAGTCATCTCCAATTTTAATTCAATTTTTGTTTCACGGAACCATTACTGGAAAAGTAATAATAATTTTTGTAAATTTTATATGGTCATTTAAATTGGTACACGTAATTTTTGTTCAGAATTTAGTATTTGGATATTGCATAAATGTTCTTATGAACACAAAGAAATTTCTATAAAATAACCTTATTTGAATTTACAAGGTTATACTAAAATGTATTCGTACCTAAGCACGTGATAAGTTAATATTTGTTTGTCACATTATAAAATATAATTTTTTGAACAGTACACTTGAAGTACAGATTACTTCAAACCGTAAGTATTTTGACCTTTGATACCATCAATTAAATTATATATATATATATATATATATATATATATATATATATATATAGTTCTGCAATTTAAGGAAAGTTAAAGTATTTAATCAATTAAATGTAAACCCAAACAAGATCCTATTTAGGTATCAAATACAAATTGTAGAATAATAACAAAAACACTATAATTCTTCTAAAGAACTATAATAAATTTACAATTATAAAATTCATACAAATAATCAGAGACTAGTTCCCAGACATTATTAAAAGTAGATATCTCAAGAATTTCAGTACGTATAAAATTGTACAAATGATGTATATATATTTTTTTGTAAATCAATAAAAAGAGTAATAAGTTGTTTTAAAGCTTTCTTTCATTGAAGTCAACAATAATTTTTCTATAGAAGCAAGCAACCATATTTGTAAAATTTTTTGTAGTGAAGAAAGATATATTATTGGTATTGTGTTTAAAAAATTTTGGAGGTATAATCTTGACTAGTTAATCTTTTGGAATTTATTTTTTTTGTGATAAATTGACTAGGATCTTATGTAGCCCTAGCTCTAAAATACTATAAAGTGATTAAATTTTCAGATATTACGAGATCGTCGTTCCAATTCCAGTTTGCAGAGTCACAAGTAAGTATTATATTTCTATGTTTTGCTCGTTAAGGATATTTATTCTTTTCGAAAATTTCCGTATCTTATCTTCGGATTGTTTCTCATTATAGCTATTATTAATATACGGTGGCGTCCATTAAAAATTCTTTTATTATCGTATACCATCCTACGACCCTGGCTCATAGCTTTGCCCTAAGTTGAAAAAGCTTAGCTGGTTGGAAGATCTCTTTAGAGGGTCCTTTTATACTCTAAGCCATTTTCCATCCTCTTTACCCTGGACTTAAACCTTAGACAGGAACCCCTCATAATTTATTGAGGCTCTGCCGCCTATAAGGTAGAGTAAATACACTATATATATATATATATATATATATATATATATATATATATATATATATATATCTATAGAAAAATAATGTAACAAGTTGTAATAGAAAGTAACCTCCTCCGATCCAATCTTTCCTGTTAGTATTGGTTTTGGAAAATTTTAGACTATCGGGAAGTATAGATTTGCCATTTTAATTTTAGAAGTCAATACCTGCCTTAGGTCTTTTTTAAAGGGTTTTCCTAGAGGTTTTACTTCTGGTGGAGTAATCAACCCTAACATAACCCTTAACTCAAAAGTCAGAAAGACAACCCCAAAATTGCCTGAACATGAGAGTAGGGCCTTTTAGGAGAGTCTGGACCAGGTGGATCCACCCGATCCACTAATCGCTTTTTAATAGGTTTTCTCAATATAAACCCATTAACACTAATCGCTTTTTAATGGGTTTCCTCATTAAAAACTCATTAGCACTAATCGCTTTTTAATGGGGTTTCTCATTAACGATGTTATTATTTTTCCTTACGTCAGATCCACCTTATGGGATACACCACTCAGAATGTTTTTTCTTAAGGTGGGCCCTAACAGGTGGAGCTGCGAGCTCATCTTTCGACATAAATATATCTTGTTTGATGTAAAATAATATTAGATTTTTTTCAGGTACCTGAATTTCTAGTAATTTTTAGATAGCATCACTTCCTAAGGCAGTACCCCAATTTTAAGATTTTTACCACCAGCGATTTCTGACCGTCCTTATGAAATTTTTTAACCATGCGATACATCAAATTAGTTTAGAATTTTACGCAGAATCCGAATATATAAATCGATTTAAAATCCGACCACCCCATACCGTTTTACACACATACCCTCTAGCGAACATATAAAAGATTATTCTTGTTTTTTTTAAGATAAATATATATTGTTTGGTATCAATTAATATTAGATTTTTCTAGGGAGCCAAAATCTGTAAATAGATTTTAAATAGGACCACCCTTACCGTTTTACACACATACTCTCTAGCGAACATACAAAAGATTATTTTTGTTTCTTTTAAGATAAAGTATATCTGGTTTGGTATCAACTAATAAAAGATTTTTATAGGGAGTGCAAAACTGTAAATAGATTTTAAATAGGAAGACCCCTTGCCGAGTTACACCTTTTAAAAGCCCCAAACCTCTAATTTTTGCCCATCTATATTTAATACCGTCTTTAAATTTTTTGGTAACTAGGTTTTTGTAAATCAATTTAAACCTTTGAAAAACTCAATAAAACACTAAACGTTTTATATCATGCTTATTGTTTACAGGATGCGAATAAAATAATTTAATAACTTCTACGTAATATTTTTGGTATTTATGATTTGCTTAGTTTTCAAATGAATCACCGAACGAAAGTTGTATCTCATTTGTTAAACGCAAACCACTTATACGCTAATTTTAACGTCGTCTAATGACCTAGGAATAACTATTCATACGAGGTCAGTTTTATAAATTATTTGGAAGTGAAACTCGAATATTTCTACCAAGTGATTAATTGTATTTACCGAAATTTTAAATTGTCGTCAGCCTTACTGCTCATTTTGAAATAAAAATCCCGTACAACTTTCCATACTATTATCCACATATTTGGTGACGCTAAAAAGAATGCAGTTATCGATTACACTACTTTAAACTTAAAAATAAAAAAAACAAGATAGTTTAGTATGTGTATTAATAATTTTTTGCTAATTTTGGCGATACAAATAGGTAAAAACAAACTTTAAGGAATATTATGTTTTTAATAAAATATATACATGTATTGATAACATCTATAAACCGCTGTGATAACCAAAGTCTGGTCAATCTGGCGTAGCCAAATCCCTAACCATTTACGCAAGCGATTGTCTCGCAGTCGCATCTTCTAAGTACTGGATGGGGTAACATTTAATAACTTCCAACACTGTCAAGTAATTTAAATTGATGCAATCATTAAACAGAGAAATACTCTCACAGCTCTCTTCCTCTTTTTTCGTCCGTCGTATTTCTACATACATTTTTTTATCACCTATAAATTTTTCGTAAAATTCTGGAAAGTTTCTACACCGCAACTACTCCATTTTATTACGGATTAATTCTCGCAAATTTAATAGCTTGATGCACTCGTACTCAAATAGCACAATAACATTTCGATCTTTCGTAATTTCCATATTATATAAATTTTCTTCTTGGAATTTATTCGCCACCCATTCACTTCTATTAGATGTTTCGCCAATCAGTTTCAATCAGCATTCACGATGCAGTTGTAATTCTACGAAATCTCCGTCAGAAAAACCATTCGATCTTACGTTTACTGCTTCTTGGGTAAATTGTATGATTCTAAATTCCAATTGAAAATTGCAAAACTCTCTCCATTTAAAGTAATCCATTTTTATAGCATAATTTTGGCACATTCTACTATTGCAGATAATTTGTACGACTGGCTGCAGACCACCGTATAAATCAAAACCAACTTCTACGTTATGGTGGTGAAAATTTGATGTAAATTCACCTAGCGCATAGGTGGTCTTACCTACTAGTTTGTCGATACCTAATGGCACTCTTACATCACTTGTAACGTCAACACCAGAAAAATCCATCTTTAACTTGTAATTTTGATCAACTCGACGATACTTTAACAACTTATGCTCTGGAACATGGCTCCCTCGCCTTTTATGCCGATGGTCAAGCGTTCGCAGTTCCTTATTATGTTAATTGGTGTTATATGCAAGTCTTGACTGGAAAAGTGACACTTATAATTGTTTTATTGTGGGTTTTACCTGTTTGTATTTAACCACCAACACCATTTTTAGAATTTTTATAAAAAATTATTTTTGCAGTATTTTTAATATAACTCCGTCGTGTAAGATATCAATTATTATTGTTTTTCTTCAGGTTCTCAAATCCTTCGGAATTTTTTTTCAAATCGAACGACCCGTCACTGATATACAGATCAACCTTTTACAAACCATAAAAGGTTTATCTTTAATCTATTTCTAAACAGTATTGCTCTGTCTTTTGAGATAAACCCATCGTGTAACTTATTAAATTAGCATAGAATTTTCCTGGGTAATCGAAATCAACTATCACGTCTTTTAAAATTAGCTCCAACAAAGACCCACATAGTGTTTTAATATTCAAAAACCTAACAGCAAAACACCTCTGTATTTTTATTTAGATTTAACTCAATTATAGGGTAAAACTAAAAAATATTTATTAATAACTAGGATTCTTAAATTTTTCAATTAGTGCATCCACATTTAAATAATTAAACCAAAAGGTGGGCTAGAAAGTGGTTGGATAATCTATTTTAAATGTAGTTCAAAATAAGACGTATTTTCTAAATAAATTTAGTGAAATGTATGATCCCGGTCCTTGCATTGTTTTGTCAATGACGTCTGACTATTAATTTAATAAAAGCACCTTTCACAATTCTAGCTAATATACGGGAATACGCATTCTATAATTTGATTTAAATTGGGCGAATGTAAGGACAAATCATACTTATACTTTCTCTATGTACATAAACACGGGGAAATGATACCAAATGTTCATTTTAAGTTTATTTTTGTAAAACGTAAAGTCGTTCAAAGTGTAATTAATAGTGTTACAGAATTTTCCGCCTTTGAAAATTTCGTGTGAGGAATATCGACAAAGAAGAGTAAGTCTTAGTTTAAATTTTAACTTGCATACGTAGAAGAAATTAATATTTAAATGTGTAATTCAAAAAATTGTTAATCATAAATTTTTTCTAGAATAAAGATCTTAAGTATCTTATGCGTTGTGTGTGAAAGCGTTTTTACTGGATGTGGCGCCATAAACAAACACAACGAGAAGCACATCGGGATGGTTTATTTCTAGGAGGAGCTAAAAATTACAGACAATGAGTGGGAACAAATTAAGAATTTGGAAAAGCAGTCGACCGCAGCGCATAAAGAATGTATAAACGCCGCAATTCACTTAGAGCGAACCAAGTTGCTATTTGAAAAACCATACGCCATAGCAAATTCTTCATCCAAAATCATAATTGTAGGTCTAAACCCATTCGACAATTATAAAATAACTTTAAGATTTGTTGGCATCATTTTGCAGACCGTACTTGATATATCTCTCAACGTATTTAGGAAGTTTATATCAAATTATACGCACTATGGAAGTTGGCGTGCGAAATCAGATATGCAAATTCGACAACTTGCGTTTTTATTTAAATAAAAATTGTTTAATGAGGATGTTGACATTTGATGAGAATTATATGTTATTTATCAAAGGAACTTTAGAACACTTTTTAGAGATATCTCAGATCGTTCTCAACCACGCTAAAACTTTAAGACAACTAACGGAAAACGGTACTCCTAATATAGATCTGTTTCTGTTTGAAGTAGCAAATTGAAAGATATAATAGGAATGATGTTTTACAGAATCTCGCACATGATATAATTAAAAGCAAATACAATAATAGTGATATTGGGGTCATATTATACGAATTTATAAGAACCTATCCAAGATTGTTTGGAAACAGTATTTGTAGACAAGTTGAGTACATGGAAGAGTACAACAGGTTTCCATTCCACGCATTTACGAGCGATGTTTAATTTTTAAACCATAGATTTTAGAGAAATTTCTGTCACTATAATCCTGCATATTACAGTTTATTCTCTTATACGTTTCTAAATTGTTGTATTTCAACTACAGATATTAATAACTGTAAATAAAATTATGTTATAGTTTTAAATAGAACGATTCTGATTAATAATTTTGTAAAACGTTTATAGCACCCTTTTAAAAAATACACATCCTTGTTATAATTCTTTTCATAAGAAGTTAAATACCCATTTCAGTTATGTGGACATTTGAAAAATTAAACAATACCAATGTATACTTTATATTTTATAACATAAATAAGCTAATATATACAAAAATAATTTCTAAATTCACATCATTCATTTCTTATGATAGTAGTTGTGGTGGTTAAATTTTACTTTAAAACTTACAATTTAGTATATATTCCAGCTGAATATATGCCAACAGTTTTATAAACCCCATCTCCTCGATTATTTCTATAAAATCATCCAAATCCTCGGGCATTACTGACACAGCAGTACAGTGCTGTATTGCTTCCTCGTATGACTGATACATAAGACATTTTTCTCCTTCTATCGAAAAGCGTTGCCCAGATTCTGCTTTTTTTACTCGTAGAGCATTGCAAAATCTTTGAACAACTTCCCCAAAGTCTTTATACATGTTTGTTTAATCGTCTCTTTAAACTGTACAGTCAACAAATAATAACTTCTACGCGAACAGTCCTTTTATTTGAGCTACTCTTATTCGGATATGTACCGATTGTACCCTATTTGTGTGCACACACAAAACAACAGGTAGGGAATGTATCCAATGAACTAATTCATTGCATTCCTAGGAAAATGCTAAGGACTTTAAAAATAATTATAACTCTTGTTAGACCTCTATTAGACCGCTATTATTTTAGGTTGTTTCACTGTTTTCTGAATCAATTTCCTACACACTTTTTCCCAAACTATGCGTATTAGATTGGAGATTATACATTACTCCATAAACCGATTTGTATGTATTTTCGTCTTCATTTTCTAACCAACACGTCCGTATAACAAAGATGTACAGGCTCGTTGTCAACTGGTAACTTAATGTTTTTAAAAGTTGGCCTTTGTTTTCAACTTTAATCTCCTTTATAGGTTTTGGCATTCTTTCCGCTATTCCTTGTGACTGGGAAGCGGTGATTTGCAAGGGATCGATCAATTGTTTGTGCACTTCTTTGAATTTTTTCAGAGATGTAGTGTTTCCTTTTTTGCGTTCCACAAACTTCTTTCGTACGTTATCCTGCATAAAATGAAGCTTACGTTTATTCACTATAAAATCTTTAACGTCCGTCATCATGAAACTTCGGATTGGGGTTAACCATTGAATGTCTTTTTCTATATTTATATACTCATCGAAATTTTTCCTATATCGTTTATGTTTTAAGGCACTAGCGTAAGTTTGACATAAGTGAAAGGCATCGATGATCTTATGTGGGAGACACTTTCACCTTATGAGACAATTTCACTCTATAATGCAATTTCACCCTATAAGGCAATTTCACCCTATTCTGATGGAGATAAATTCAAGGAACTTTGCCATTAAAGCACCCACAACCACACCTAGATCTGATTATGCAAATAAAGGAATAGTCTAATATTATTTCAATATCACAAAAGTTATACGCAACAACTAATTTTAACTAAATTGTCTTTGTAACTTAAATGGATGTTATGACTAAGCTTTATCATTACAGTGGTACTATATCTGGTTGAACCGAGAAACAGTGCAAATAAGTTAATGACGAGGACAAAATCGATGTGAATTGGTGTAGCTCTGACTCCCAACAGGTGGGGTTAGACCTGTCTGATCGCAGAGTCGACCTAGCTATAATTAGTAATACGAGGTCAGCTTTGTGAATATTTAGGAAGTGAGATTTTCTATAACATTTTAGAATTAGAGTGCTTGGTATAAAATTTACAATTTTATGTTAAAATTTTTCTAAGTGCACACTACTAAAAATTTTATCAAGCGCCAAAATATTAAAAATAGATATATGTCGGACGTATGTTTGATATAGTTTGGATATATGTCGTACGGATGCGAGAGGAGAGAGTAGGACAAAGTAGGGTGGAGGGTTTAGGTTAGTTTACGTTGTTTGGAGTTAAGTTAGTCGGTGTTGTCAGAAGTTAGGTTAGGTTACTTGTCAGGAGTTGGGTTAGCTAGTGTTGTCTGGAGTTAGATTAGGTTAGTCGGACTTGTGCGGACTTAGGTCAGATAGCAGAAAAAATTGATAGGTTTGGTCAGCGCCGTGGCGCTGATCTTACCTATTAATTTTTCTTGCTTACAGATTTAAAATTCTAGACTAATTTGATGTATCGCATTGCTAAAAATTTTATAAGGACGGGCAGAAATCGCTGCTGGTAAAAGATCTTAAAGTTGGGGTACCGCCTTAGGAAGTGATGCTATCTAAAACATTCGTAGAAATTCAGGGAGCTGAGAAAAATCTAATATTAATTGACACCAAACAAGATATATTTATCTCGAAAGATGAGCTCGCAGCAACACCTGTTTGGGTTCACCCAAAGAAAAAACACTTCGAGTGGTGTACCTCATAGGTGGATCTGACGTATGAAAAATGATAACATCGTTAATGAGTTTTCCTATTAAAAAGCGATTAGTGCTAATGGGTTTTTAATGAGAAAACCCATTAAAAAGCGATTAGTGTTAATGGGGGTTTTTAATGAGAAAACCCTTTAGAGAGCGATTAGTGCTTGTTCGCGCCATTTCGCTCTCCCAACGTGGTATTCTTTATCTAGCCAGGCGAGATAAGGAATACCATAATTTAAAAGAGTCGATTAGCAACCATCCGCGAACGCGAACGTGTTCCTTCAATTCTAAATATCACTCTCTAATCTCTTTCCTAAAATAACCATTTCCTGACTCCGTTCCTGTTTACCTCTGGCCAGAAACAGTACTGAAAGGTGCCGCGTTAGTGCTCCAGATGTCTGTGCTTCGGTAAGTGCTTTAAGTATTTATGTGACTTGTATTCCAATTTTATGTTTATTTCCTTCTACTCTATACAGTCCACTGTCTACCTTACAAACCCTGGTTTACTGCCTACTGCACTCCAGGCAATTTCTAATTGTGCCCCTTGTCGTTCCAAGAGGCGCATACATAGTTTTTTGATCCGTACGAGCCGAATTAAGAACTACGTTATATCTCGTTCTTCGTCTCACATTCTCAATTCAAGCACATAAATACGTATGTCCAACATTAATTGTAATTTCGAATAATCATAACACTTTCATTCTAAAGATAATTAAATTGCTATAAAAGTTTCCAGTTTGAATTGCACGTGTGTACTTTTAAAAATACTGCATTTATACTTTAGTCAGATAACTTCGTTATCGCGTTGCCATTCAACACGTTTAAAACAATGACATTTGTATTTGTATACAAACAATAAACTCTGCTTCGGAAGTACTCTTAATATAAGATTCGTGCAAGTATTATTTGTGCGTAACAAACGTTTAATCATGACTACCAGAAACATTCTACAAAAGAAACTAGAGGATTATTTTTCTCGTTTAACGGAAATCCAAGACTATATCAAAACGGCTACTCGCTTTTCAGCAGTCGAAGCGAGATATGTTCGAATGCAAACAAGAGCAACAACTCGATACTCTATACGATAAAATTTTAAGTTATAATTCCACTGTAGAAGAAAAGGATGAGATAAATTCTCAAAGATCTTCCTTCGACAATTTAATAGATGTTATTCGTTCTCGGTTTTTCGATATGAAGCAAAAGGCTTCTACTTCTGCCGGCGATACAGCAGTTATCGCAAGTGCATCTCAACCTGTTATCAGTTACTTAAAACCTCTTAGTATAAATCCGTTTGATGGTTGTTTAGACAATTGGCAAAATTTCATTACGTTATACAAAAGTTTAGTCCATGAAAACGATCACATTCCCGTAATCCAGAAGTATCATTACATGCGAATGCTTCTTCGGGGGGAAGCATTGGCTTTAATTTCGGATTTAGCTCTAGATGCCAATTTATATGAACAAGCGTTCACTAAACTTCAGGATCGCTACAATTCACCTCGTAGAATTACGAGCTACTACTTAAATAAAATACTTCAATTTAAAAACTCTGGATCGCTCTCAAGCTTTATTAATATTTATGTTAATGCTGTTAACACGTTAAAGGTAGCGAATAAAGTTGAAGATTTGGCTGATTTTTTATTGTTTTCTTTATGCTATCGCAACCTAGAATTCAAAACTCAAAACGCATTTGATTCAAATATAGGTTCGGCAGTTCCTACTTGTACTCAACTGTTCGATTTCTTAACTTTGCAAAGCAAAACTTCAGAGCTTTATGAAGATATTAAAAAGGAAAGAGCGCCAAGGCCAGGTGCACCCCTTCGCTTTAAATCTAGTTTAAACCAATCCTTCTTGGTTAAAAACTCGCAGACTTCAGTGGCGACTAAAACCGCTAGTATAATTTGTCCCTATTGTGGGGAAGTCCATAAAATCTATGGATGTTTGGCATTTAAAAAACTTAGCGGTGGCGATCGTCAAGTTGCTATTAAATCTTTATATCGATGTTTTAAATGCCTCGGCAGTCATACTCCTCGTGATTGTAATTCTGATGGTAAATGTAAGTTGTGCCATTCCTCTTTTCATCATACTCTGTTGCATAAACCACTTGCTAGGGAACACATTAATGAATCTAACAATTCGAAAGCCGCACTCACAACTGAAGTTGTTTCGACATGCAACGTCACAAATTCACTAGAAAATTACACTGTTTTATTAGGTACGGTAGAAGCTCGTGTTTTAGATATAAACAATAAGTTACAATCTGTGAGATGCATTTTAGATTCCGGATCTCAAATCAACGCAATTTCAAGTTCTTGTGTCGAACGCTTAGGGTTGGAGCGTCAACATGATTTTCGCCAAGTTGGTGGCATTTCAGGTTCTGCAATTAAATCCAAAGGAGCTGTAATATGCACTTTGTTTTCTAATCACTCGAAGCATCAATTTCGATTTTGTGCTTCAATCTTTCCTAAAATAATGGGAAACGTTCCCGGTTGCTCACTGCCTTCTCGTATTTACCATAAATTTAAATGTTTGCAGCTTGCTGATGAAAATTTTCATAAATCATTGCCCGTAGATATACTACTGGGTGCTGAAATATGTTCCGAAGTGCTATTTTCTGATCGCACTAGAATTATTCCTGGCCAACCAGTAGCTATTGAAACAATATTCGGTTACGTGCTATTGGGACAGGTTCCTAATGTTAACACCGCAGTTAATGCAACTTCTCTTTTTATTTCTGATTCAGTAGATAATGATATAAGAAATTTCTGGGAATTAGAAGAAGTCAAAATGCCCAAAGTTCCCTCTCAAGAAGATGTTATTTGTGAATCTCATTTTCTAGAAAATTATTCTCGAAACGCCTCTGGTCGTTTTACTGTCGCTCTCCCTTTCAATAACAATATTAAACCTTTCGGTAGCAATCGACATATTGCTTATAAATGTTATCTAAATTTAGAAAAACGTCTTTCATGTTCGCTTGAAAAACAAAATTCTTATAATATGTTGTTACAAGAATATTTTGATCTTGGTCATATGATTTTAGCCGAAAATCCATCCGATTATATTTTACCACATCATGCCATCTCGAAAATAACAAGTAGTACTACCAAACTACGCGTTGTTTTTAATGGATCTGCCGTGGATTCAGTAGGTCTTTCTCTCAACAATAGATTATATGCTGGTCCCAAATTACAGTGCAATTTACCCGATATAATAAATACATTTAGATCGCATAAAATTGCTGTTTGTGCGGACATTCGCATGATGTACCGGCAGATCTTACTTCGTAAGCAAGATTGTCAATTTCAGCATATATTTTGGAGACCAACTCCACAAGACAACATTTCTGAGTACGAGCTTAGAACTCTTACATATGGTTTAGCTCCTTCCGCTTTCTTAGCTCAAAGAGTTCTTCGGCAATTAGTTATAGACGAAGGGAACTCTTACCCCCTGGCTTCTGAAGCTATTATGTATCATACCTACATGGATGACGTAATTAGCGGTGCTGAAAGTATTGCTGAAGCGAAGCAACTACAGCACGAGCTAGTAAAACTTCTTTCTCTAGGCCAGTTTGATTTGCGCAAATGGTCCAGTAACTCTGAGGAATTGTTACAAGATTTCGAACAAACTGAATTAGAAACTCTAATTCCTTTCTCTGATCACGTTAGTGGTATAAAGATACTAGGTTTAGTCTGGAACCCTGGAAAAGACGTGTTCACTTATAACGTGATACCCTTTAAAGGTGAATTTACAAAACGCTCTGTACTTTCTTATATGGCCCGCATATTCGACCCTTTAGGGTGGTTAACTCCCGTAATATTTGTAGTAAAGCATATGTTACAACGACTGTGGGTTCAACAAATTGATTGGGATGATACCCCTGATCATAAGTGGTGTCAGGAATGGCAAGGCTTTTGTAACCAAATTACTATGTTATCCCAGCTAAAAATTCCTCGTATCTTGTCTCATTTTCACGGCACTTATCGATTGCTAGGATTTTGCGATGCAAGCGAAAGGATACGGCGCTTGTGTCTACTTGTATGTTGTTAATGATAAATCTGTAGATTGTAATCTTTTACAAGCCAAGAGCAAGGTTGCTCCTCTAAAGCACCTTACTATCCCACGCTTAGAACTTTCTGGAGCTCTTTTATTAGCCAAATTAATTCATTCTATGCGTTCAAATAAATTTCCATACCCTATTTTGGAAACTAAACTTTATTCAGACTCTCAAGTCGTACTTAAATGGTTGCGTACGTCTACATATTTGTTAAAGCCTTTTGTGGGAAATCGAGTAAACCAAATTCTAGAATATACCTCCATTGATCAATGGAGCCATGTTTCCGGAGAACTTAACCCCGCTGACATCGCTTCTCGTGGACTCACCCCTTTTCAATTATTACGCCACGATTTGTGGTGGAAAGGTGCATCTAATTTAAAGGATGTTTGTTTTAACCTCAACTATTCTTTTGTTCCTTTGAGTGAAGTACCTGAATTAAAATCAATTACTACACTACTGGTTGCATTAGAACAGTGCGATTTTGCTGAATTCATGGGAAATTTTTCTTCTATAAGTCGCTTGCAATATGCAACGGCATATATTATTCGTTTTATTTATAATTGCCGTCACCCCATGGGAAAAATTCTAGGTCCTATTTCACGTGATGAATTACATAATGCATCACAAACATGCGCGAAACTTGTTCAACAACAGTTTTTTGCAGTAGAATTGTTGCAAATAAAAAATAAAAAACCTCTCTCCGCCTCTTTTAGAAAATTATCGCCGTTTATCGATACTCTAGGTTTGCTTAGGGTGGGCGGTCGTTTACAGCATTCACAATTGAACTATGATAGCAAACATCCTCTGTTATTGCCTAAAAGGCAACTTTTTTGCGACCACTATCATGCGTTATCTTTGCATTCCGGACCTCTTACCACACAAGCTCTTATTCTAAGAAAATACTGGATTTTAGGATCACGATCGTTAATACGACAACGAATACATCAATGCATACCATGTTTCCGATTAAATTCCAAGCCTTCTCAACCCATTATGTCTAGTTTGCCTCCGTCCCGTGTACAATTAACTCGTGCCTTTACTCATCTTGGAGTTGACTTTGCAGGACCGTTGCTTGTTAAGTCTTCCATTCGGCGTAATGCCTTTTCTTTCAAATCATATCTTTGTGTTTTCGTGTGCATGTGCACGAGAGCAGTTCACTTGGAATTAGTTTCCGAACTTACTACTAAATTATTTCCCGGTAGCGATGGTGTTGTTCGCGTGGTGTCGGTAAAAACCATCCACGGTGTAGCAATTTTATTTTCCACCTAATATATATATCTGTATAATCAATCCTTTTATTAAATATTAAATAATATAATACATTATAATGTTATCCAATCCACTTAATTTAATAATATCTATTGTCCAATAAATAACTAGTATTTAGTTCATGTTAAAAGTTAAATTCTACGGAGACAATATAAAAGCTTTTGTTTGGTATCCTTCTTAAAGCCCCCTCTACTCAATAACCGCTAGGTATCGCTGTTACTGGGCAGCAACAAGCTCGGCTGGGACTTCTAACACAGCTGGGGTTCAAGCAGGTCGAAAATTGTTCTTAGGAGCGATGTCCGTGATTGATTTTTGGTGTTGGAAGCGTGCACGATGGAAGATTGCTCGTGGAAGCTATCTTCATAAATTGTTTTGGATGGTCCATTTGTTTTGTTGAAACCAGTCGTGAAGAACGATGAAGTTTTTGTTAAAAGACCATTAGGAACATGTATCTTTGGGAATAATAATAATTTATTTTAAAATATATCGCAACGTAAATTATAAATAAGAAATTTTTCTGAATGGTATTCATGCGAAATTGAGGAAAACAATTCTATTCTTGAATAATATGGAATCACATATATAAATTTATTCAAGTTAATTACAAACAACATCAGTTTTCTCGTGGTGAGAATTACTCCTGGAACATCTGTAAATTGAAACGCAGATAATGGAAGCCAAGTGACGTGTTTCTCGTGTATGCAGCGCAGCTGTTTGTTTGGAATGGAATTTTCCGTTGTCATCACATATGTCAGCTTTCAAGCAAGTATTTAGGTGCAAATTGGAGTTCTGGTATGTACAAAAAATTATGTTCGTATGTTGTTTGAACTGTCGACGTAGTAACGAGATAAATTTTACTTTATCCGACTTGTGTTAACTTTGAACAGGTCAAAGACAGACCTCACTTATATTTTTCGTAGTTATACGATATGAATCTGTAATTTGTTCCTACATAATTCTTTTATTAACTCAATGAAACATCAGAAGATGTCACTACTAATTAAATAAAGTAAATTCTGACAATTTTAATTTTTAGAAATTAGATTTCTACATTTGATATTTTATGAACAAGTTATCTGTAATTATCTACTGTGAAATTAAGGTAAATTTACCATAATTAACGCTTTCTATTAAATAAGCAATTTTATGCTTTGTCAATTTGTTACATAAACCTCATTAAATAGTAATTGGTACGGATATATTCAGTACCATTGTAATTAACTCTTTCTAATTTAAATTAACTTATAAAGGAAGACATATTTTTTTTGTAGAAAATTACATTATTGAATACCAGTTGAATAGATTCTTATTTTCGGACTAAAGACTATTTTTATTTAAGAGGAATGAAAGTCGATTCGGATTGTATTTAATTATTTTTGAGTTTGAATGCACAAACAGTGTTTTTCTTTGTTTAATTTGTTCACAGGTGCAGTGCAGGATTGCTAAGGTCAAGGTCGAGCCATAAGGTAAGACACTTTAAAGATTAGGTGGTCTTTGAAATTATATAGCGGTTATAGGAGAAAGGTTTCCGCATTAGCCTTGTACAAGGGACTTGTATTAGGTCTTCTCAGTATAAAAAAATACGGTGGCGCCTTATTTTTATTATTAGTGGTTGCAATTACACCCCGACCCACAGCTCATTCTCTACCCAGAGCATATAAGTTCGACTAGCCGCTTTGCCTTTGAGATTTCCTCAACATAGAGCCACCTTCCATCTTAACTTGCCGTGGGCTCCTTTATAAGTATCGGAATTTCTCGTTAAACTAAAATCAGAATTTTAAAAGGCAACAACGGTTCCCTCACTCGCCGGTAAATAAAATAATACCCATTCCTTTAGAAATCTAATTTTTTTCTTGTTTCTTTCTCAAACTTAGATTTAGTTTTTTTTTAAAAAAAAATCGCGTTTTATTTTGCTTTTTTTCTATCCCGAGCATCGGCGGGTAAACCGTAGCCCACTACTGGGAGGAAATGCCCAGTTCTAATACAATTTTCTTTTCAAGTTTCGAATATATCTCTTTAAAAAAAAATGTTCATTTTTGGTGGGCGGTTATGTTCGCGCCATTTCGCTCTCCCAACGTGGTATTCTTTATCAAGCCAGGCGAGATAAGGAATACCATAATTTAAAAGAGTCGATTAGCAACCATCCGCGAACGCGAACGTGTTCCTTCAATTCTAAATATCACTCTCTAATCTCTTTCCTAAAATAACTATTTCCTGACTCCGTTCCTATTTACCTCTGGCCAGAAACAGTACTGAAAGGTGCCGCGTTAGTGCTCCAGATGTCTGTGCTTCGGTAAGTGCTTTAAGTATTTATGTGACTTGTATTCCAATTCTATGTTTATTTCCTTCTACTCTATACAGTCCACGCTCTACCTTACAAACCCTGGTTTACTGCCTACTGCACTCCAGGCAATTTCTAATTGTGCCCCTTGTCGTTCCAAGAGGCGCATACAGTGCTAATAAGTTTTTAATGGGTTTCTCATTAAAAACCCATTAGTGGATCGGGTGGATCCGCCTGGTCCAGACTCCCGAAAAAGGCCCTACTAATGCCATACTGACCCCTATGGTCTCTGCCAATCTAAGTACCGAAAGAACTGCTGCCCTCTTTCGGGGACTGTCTTAGTCTGGTTCCTCACTAAAGACCCTACTACTTTGGTTGAACCTGTAGTTTGGATCTGTAGATCACTGGAACGCGGAAGCCATTCCACCCCTTCTAGTAAACTAGAATTTCTTCAAGGTGCAGGTTCATTCGGAATGGATAAATAAAATAACTACAATAAAATTTAAAAAAAAATAAATTTAAACCTTAAACTAAGAGCACTAATACAATATCTAAAATAATAACAGTTCACGAAGCGAAACTCATATGGTGACCAGGGCAAAACGAAATTGAGGAAGCCGTATCTCTATATAATTAGACCGAATGTATCTCGAGGACAAAGTAAATCGCTTACACACGACACACCCACATAATCTACGCAAGTGATAGTTATTTAATCTATAAAGACCCGAATACACAACGTACAAGTTATTTATATCCAATTGGCTGTTGAAAAGATTAAGTTGTTGATGTATATAAAACGATTCCAAGAAAAGTCTCTTGTAGTAGTTGCTTTCTATATGCAAAATCTTCGTACTATTAAAATTCGCTACAGGTTTAGCGTTAGCCAAATGCGACGTCAAAGCACAACACGATTCTCCAATCTTGGCATCACCTTTATGCTGTATCAGGCGGTTCTTTAGCCACTGTCTCGATTGACCAATATACGTTTTTTGCTACTACATTCAATCTGGTAAATAATGTTACTACAAAGAGATTAATGCGTATTATCTTTTAGTTTAATAAATAAATTACCGATCATTTTTTCATAGGTACATGCTATAAAGTTGTCAGATTGTTTCAATATCTAAACAAGTTCAGGTGTTAAATTTTGAATGAAATGAAGTTTCCCAAATTTCGTAATTCTTGATCTATCTTGAACTACTAGAAAATTGTGATGTTTGAAACATAGATTTTGCGAAAATTGTATTGATTTTTTTGTTTCGGTTTTAAGAACAAATAAAATTTTTTTGAGATGTTTTTACTACTTACCTGCTAACATGCTGAAAACTAAGATCCTTAAACAACACTTGTGAAGTAAAATATACTAAATTTTATTTCACATGCACTCCTTTATATTTTCGAAGTCAAATGGCAATTTTTAGTAATCTATATATCAAATGTTCCGAAATGTTTTAAAGCTAAATGATGACATAATTTGTTAAAACTGTAAAAGACCTGAAAATTTGCAAATCAATAATAACAATGCCATGACATTAACATTCGCGCGATTCACGATAATTATTTGTTGAAGAATTCATAGTCATGCGCCTTAGGTGGTATGCTTATGATTTAACAATCCGGGTTTTCCATATTATTTTCTGGTTATAAAATTTACACATTTATTCTTAATGACTTGCCTCACTAAGAACTAATCCTTAAGTGGTAATTTGGTGTTCAATGAAATGGATGATGCTTGAATATAAAGTATATGTAAATTGCTACGTAACAAAGCCACTAATACGAATGTTTACGTTCACAGAAAGTTAAATTTATATTCGACCTTAAATAGTGATGCATTTTGAATATTATGTAAATGATCTTTGTCAAATTACAGGAACAGAAATAGGACTTCAATTAATGAAAAGTTCGTTTCAAACGTTCTAGCTCATGTTACAGGCGGAAAAGCTACTAAGTATATTATTTTCATTAAAATTATTAAATGGGGCGGCCTGTAAAACAAAAATTAAAGGGGGGGGGGTCACCGGCACTAGCTAGCGAAAGATCGTTGATCATATGGAGTGTTAAAATTTTGCAGAAAAGACTAAATTAATATATAATATACAACAAAAAAATTTAGCACTTACCTTTCATAAATATTGAGGCTTAATGACAATAATCAAGACAAGTCGAGAATGTCCAAATGTTCATGCAACACCTTGAGAGACGTGTTACCCCAAGGAGGACAATTGTTTCTTTTAATCAATTCTTACCTTTTTGACTACTTATGCAACCTTCATGATCAAAAAAATAAAAAACTATTGACTTAATCAACGGCAAACAAAAACTATTTAATTAACAGAGCAATAAACGTGAACCTCTTACGTTAGGAAATTCATGGATTTTAATTTAGAAATTTGATTGAATGGTTGATGTGGATTTCTGATAATTTTATGTACATAAGTAATTCCCAAATACTTTATACAGAAAAAACTTATCTAATAAATTTTACACTAAATTAATCCTACGATTTATGGCCAAAACGTCCTAACAAATAAATTAACTAAAAACTCGTCATGCTAGCTTAACTATAAAAATTTACTTGACATCGTCAATTGGTTAATGGCTTGCCTTCTAACGCAGAACAGCTCTTAAATGGGGGGGATCTCGCTTGTTGCTCTGGTTCTTCGGAACTATTCAAATAATTTAATGGCACACGAACCCGTCAGGATCTTGTTGATAGCTAACTTAACTTATCCATTATACGCATACAAGCTTTTTATTACACACTTTAATATCACTTATAAATCCGCGAACACATGGGCGCAACTCTCACAAACTGAAAGAGTTACTCCTTTCCATTTTTACTAATGTGATACTAAGTTCGATATCATATCTGTGATGCCGGAGAACGCTACCAGCGAACTTTTCTGGCTACGTTTCTTTCTACCTTTTGACAACGGACAACTTATTGGAATCTCTGTCTTTTGACTAAAGCCTTAAGTTATATATTAATTCCTACTCTAAACCATTATTTTACGTTATATTTCTGTTATCCAATGACTATTAACAGAACCTCCCAAAAACAAGATTTCAGAAACCAAATCCAACCTCTTTCAAGATGAGGGTCACGGATGCAATTATTTTTCGAACGGTTTAAATATGTTATACATTCTTGGAATTTTAAGTACTGAAATTGTTGACCATACCTATTGGCGACAGTTGTTTGCTATTGACAAAAGACCGGATAGCCGAACCTGCGCCGAAATGGATTAAAATACAATGGTTGTCTCCAGACTACTTAAAATTACTTGCAATCTTTGAACAAATTAAATTGGAAAATAGTTTGGCTATTTGTAATGTTTCGTTTTCTATAACCCTTGTCAATCAACGAAATATTAAGAAAATTAAGTTTTACAACTGAAAATTGCTTTTCTTTGTTTACGTTAAAAAGTAATATTCTATTTATATTTTTCAGATTTGTCAATCCATAACCGACATAAGTTTTAAAAGGGTATTGTATTGCAAGGTAGAACCATCAAATGATTATGACAGCCGCTGGAATTTATAATATTTATGCCTAAAGCTATTTCTAAACCTGAGATCATTAGTATAAGGGATGCTTACAAAAATATATGGGTAATTTATCATGTAATTCTGCCTATACGTAATACAAGTTAATGAAATTTAATTAATAATTAATCTGTTTATACGTCAACATTTCAAAATAATGTTACACTGGATAGACCATCTCTATATTTTAACACAAAAATTTGATATTTTTTTGAAGAAAGAAGAAAACACATAATGGTCATCTCCACATAGAACCAAAAAGTACGTGAATGTAATAAAAAATTTTTTTAATAGGATAAAACTGGCCATTAAAATTGAGCCGATGATAAGTGTTATTGAATAACGGACAGAATCATTACTTGACAATTTAACTTCTTAAGTGATAAAATAAACCTTGCATTGATAGTATTAAATTATTGGAAAGCAACGAACAACATTTTTAAATTTGGTTAAGCTGGTTGTTGAACTAATAATTGGAAAACATTACAAAGACAATCTTAGTTATTAAAAATCATAGCAAACAAGTTTTTAGATGAATAAAGGGCAGTTATTGAAGTAATATTGGTGGACATTACCCTCATAATCTTTGTTTATTGATGTTAGAACTATTGAACATTACCTGAATTAAAATATTACTCGTCAATGATAAAGAGGATTATTAATATAATAATTAATTAACATTGAATTAATTACTAATCTTCATCATCATTAGGTCTTCAGTCCTGGAATTGGTTATACGCGGACTATCATTGTTTCCTATTCTGAACTAACCTACACATTTCCCTGAAATTTTCACAGCCTGCATCTATCACCATCTGATCCAGGTCTACATCTACCTTTTTTCCTATCCTACTTGTAATATATCTCACACTATTTCCTAAAAATGCCTTAGAACGTATTCTGCCTTTTATTTCTCCTATTTGTTTTCACAGATATCCTAGTTTCCCAGCTATTTCTATAACCTATTTGTTATTAACTTTGTCTGTCCACCCTCATACATCTTAAGCAAAGCATTTCAAAAGGTTGCTACCGTTTTTCTGTCTGCTTTTCAAACTGCCCGTATTTCATAGGCATACTGTGCTGTGTTCCACACATATGCTTTCAACAATTTTCTTCTCGTTCTATGTTTGTTGTCTTTCATCATAGGCACTGTTCTTTCTTGTTACATGCAGTTTGGTCTCCTTCTATTGTTTCATAATTATATACCCTATATCTCCGACATTCAGTGGTTGTGAAGGGGGGTAAGCAGCCTGTGTCTGCCAAGTTTCCCCAGCACTTGAACATTTGCTGATTTAATATTTTTCCAATATATCTTTTCGCACAGTCAACATTAGTTGCAGATATTTCACAACCAACACCAGTAGTTGTTTATAATAATCACCAGATTTATCTGCGCTTATTTTTTTGTCATTAGGTTTTCCATCTCAAAAATGGTTGGACACATACCTGCACTTATTTATATCTAAGCTAACCTACACAGTTCCCTGAAATTCTCACACAGCATGTATACAACACGGTTCCCCTTCTATTGTTTTCTAATTTTATGCCCTATTTCACGGAGATTCAGTGAAAGGAGTTAAGCAGCCTGTGGCTGCCAAGATCCCCCAACACAGACATTTGCCGAAATAATAATTAACATTATTCGAGAATATTGCCCAACCAATACTTGTAGTTGCTTATAATAATCATCATGTTTAAGTTCAGTTACATTCTTCGTCATTAATTTATCCATCTTGGGACTGGTTGGATGCGTACATCTATTGATTTCTATTCGGAGCTAGCCTACATATTTCCCTGAAACTCCTACAGCCTACATCTTTCACTCTCTGTGTGCAGTAGTCTAACCTAGGTCTACCTCTTCTTCTCTCGTTTCCTATCTCTGCTTTTAATATAATCCGTACTATTTCTTCATGCTGTAGTATGTGGCCTATCAACCTATCTCTCCTATTTTTTACCGTTTTCCACATAGTTCTTTCTTCCCCTACCATTTTTAATACTTCTTCGTTCTTAACTTTGTCTGTCCACGATATCTTCATCATACGTCTATAGCACTACATTTCAAAGGCTTCTATCTTTTTCTTCTCCGCTTCTCCTACTGTCCAGGCTTCACAGCCGTACAGTGCTGTGCTCCACATATATGTTTTAAGCAATATTTTCCATGTTTCTATGTTTTTGCATTTGAACACTGTGGTTGCTTTTTCTTGTTAAATGTAGCACGACACGACCTTGTGCTAATCTTTGTTTTATATCTTTTGTGCTTTTCGCATCTTGCGTTATTTAGCTTCCTAGGTAGCAGAAATCCTTAACCTCTTGTAAATTTATGTTACATATTTGTAATCTTGTTTTTGATCTATTTTCCTCTCCTTTGCATACTAGTTTTATTTTTGTTAATTTTCATACCGTGTCTCTCTGTTAGAACTGTTTCCATTTTACATTGTCGAATGCTTTTTCCAGATTTACAAACTCTATGTACACGCTTTCCCTTTTTCTATTGTTTTCTCCATTACCACCATCAGAGCCAAAATAGCTTCCCGCGCTACCGTGTTTCGACTAAACCCAAAATCATCTTCTCATAGTATTAATTCAGAACCCTTTCCATTTCATTAGGGGCAGCTTCTAACTCTTCCTTGTTAGATGCTAATACCGCTATATCATATGCAAATCTAAGCATATCAATTTTTTGGCCCTGCATAATAGTTCCAAATGTCTTTCTACATTTAACAGTATTCATTGCCTCTTCAATGTACAAGGTAAAAATTAATGGGAATACGGCACATCCATGTCTCACTCCTTTCCCAATATTTATTTCTCTACATTCCTGCTCTAATTCTATTACTGCTGTTTGCTCTTTGTATAAGCTATGTACTATTCGTCTATCCCATAACTCATTCTAATTTTTTTGAGTATTTCGAACTTGTTTTTCCATTTTACATTGTCGAATGCTTTTTCCACATCTACAAACCCTATATACACGCTTTCCCCTTTTTCTATTGTTTTTTCCATTCTCACTCTCAGAGCTAAAATAGCCTTCCGTGTTCCCCTGTTTCGCCTATACCCAAATTGGTCTTCTCCTAGTATTTCTTCAGCCCGTTTCTATATTTGTCTTTGTACAATTCTAGTTAATATTTTTAACACGTGTGCTGTCAAACTTATTGTTTGAAAATTTTCACATCTATCTGCGCTTTTTTTTTGGTACTGTTACTATGATGTTACGTTTGAAATCTTTGAATATCTCGCCCGTTTCATACATATAGCTTACAAGCTTTTAGAGTTTGTGAACCTTTCATGTACCCGGCGCCTTACTGTTTTTCAGACACTTTAATGCGAATTCCAATTCATCTCTAAGTATGGGATATCCCAAGTCATGATTTTCAATGCCTGATTCCTGTTCTAATGCAGTTAGTTCCTCACCTGCATATAAATTCCCTATATATTCGTACCATCTACCCACTTTCTCTACATTTTCTATAATGACGTTTCCTCCCGCGTCCCTTATATTTTTGCTATACGGTGTTATATTCCTAAAATTGATTCTAATTAGTTTGTATGGTTCATTTGTCTTTCCTACTTCCATCTTAGTTTGTACCTATTTGCACTTTTCACCAATCCATTGTTCTATAGCTTTCCTGCATTTGCGAATAATATCCCATTTTATGGCTTTGTATCTCTGTTTTCCTGTTTCGTCTGATTTATTTTTCTATTCTCGTTTTTTTCTATTAAATTCAGAATATCTTTTGTTATCCATGGTTTCTTATTTTCTTTTTGTGTATACCCCAGAGTATCACTGGTCGCCATGTCTAGGCTGGATTTAATGTTATTCCATTCTGTTTCTACTTCCTTAGTATCAGATATTTTCCCGATATCTTTGAGCAATTCATTTGACTTTTTTTCGAATCTTTCTTGAATATCTTTATCTTTTAGTTTCTCTTAGTCCAAGTGCCTTTCCGTTTCTTTTTTCCAAATTTTTAAATTTGAGTGCGGCCTTCATAATTACGATGTTGTGGGCAGGGTCTACATCTGCTTCTGGGCAGCTTCTACAATCTTTTACTTGATTCCTAAACCGTTGTCTAATAAGAATGTAATCTATTTGAATCTTCCTATATCTCCTGGCATCTTCCACGTATATTGTCTTCTAGCATGATGTTGAAACAGTGTGTTTGTGATGATTAAATTGTTCTTGTCGCAAAATTCTACCAGCCTATTTCCCTTGTGGTTTCTTGTGCCTAAACCAAGTAAACCTACTACTGCCCCTTCCCTACCCTCACATACCACTGCATTAATTTTTACCCTGTACATTGAAGAGGCAATGAATGTTTAAAGACATTTGGAACTATTATGCAGGGCCAAAAAATTGATATGCTTAGATTTGCAGATGATATAGCGGTATTAGCATCAAGCAAGGAAGAGTTAGAAGCTGCTCCTAATGAAATGGAAATGGTTCTGAATTAATAGTATGAGAAAATGATTTTGGGTTTAGTCGAAACACGGTAGCGCGGGAAGCTATTTTGGCTCTGATGCCAAAACATTTGGTTGGCTTTGGTAGTTTTTGCTTGTGTTTGGCCCAGTTCAGCTTCTTGTCAAGTATGATACCCAGGTACTTGACCTCTTCTGAAAGGGACAGAGACGTTTGGAAGAGTATTGGCAATCTGGTCCTTTTATTGGTAAACACCACCAGCCCCGTTTTATTGGAGTTGATGGTTAAAGAGTTTTCGTAGCACCAAAGTTCCGTGCTCCTCAGTGCTGCTTGCATTAAATTGTTCAAATTTGCCGACTACTAAAATAGCTATGTCGTCCGCATAACCTATCGTGTAGAAACCTGCCTCATTAAGGCGTTGGAGAAGACTGTCCACTACTATGTTCTATAGCATTGACAAATTTTTTTACAATTGCGTGGGATAACCGTTATTGCTAAGGGTGGTTTCTAAAATATAAAATTTTTTCTTGATGAATTGCTGTTTAGCGATTAATAGTTACTCATGTTTCATAGCCAATGCTGCATTAATTTTGTGACCAAACTTGTAAAGTATGGTAATTAATGTATAACCAAGCACATGGTACAATATTTTGATGTCACCAATAAATTAGGAAAAAAATTAAATATCTTGTATCCAATTACCAAGCCGATGTAGGCCCTCAAACAGGAAATTTTCTCGACCTTCCAAAGTATCACAAGTGCTCCCTGTATGTTTGTTGTGGTTTGTTTAGTATTCTTCTTAATCTTCTTTGGGTATTAAACCACTCATAGTTTTTAAAATTATCTTTATTAACGTTTCGATCCATAACCTAGGATCGTTTTCAAAATAATAAAAACTTCAAGTTTGACATTTATGACATACCAATCAGTGACGTGTATTGGATATTTGGGTTTGTGGAAGCGTTAAGATGTAAATCATTAATATTTCAATATATCGACTATGTTGAAATGTTACAGCCCCCCTCACCCATGCATATATTATATTAACTCTTATCAATGTCATTAGTTTGTGTGTATTGCAGATGCATAAATGCGCAGATGGTTCCAAATGTGAGTGCAGTACTTCGTACCACAAGGACAGATTGTGTCATAAATGTCAAACTTGAAGTTTTTATTATTTTGAAAACGATCCTAGGTTATGGATCGAAACGTTAATAAAATAATTTTAAAAACTATGAGTGGTTTAATATCACAAGTGCCTTAATCGTATTACTTGTTCTCCATTATATTATTACTACGAATAAGGAAATTGAAAATAATAAAAAAATATTTTATTGAAATTTGTCCATTTCTTCGAAATAGTCAACTACCGTTAATACATGAACTTTATGGCATACAAATTTTACCGTATTTAAAATAAAGACTTAAATGCAAGCATTTTTAAATAAATACTAATTTTATCGACATAATAACTTAAGATTATTCAGAAGGAAAGTAGATGGTAGGATCAGCGTCTTGTTCTCCTATTGTACTTCTTTTGGAGTGATGACCATAGCCTCCTCCATATCCTCCAATTGATTTACCACCATAACCCCCGGAGTGGTGACCATGACCGCTGCCTGAAAAGTGTGATCCACGATTTAGGCATTTCGAGCCTTGAACTAGATCATCGAGCTTGGTTTTTTGAATCCTAAAGTTAATTTCATTTATATCTATGGTACCAGTAGCAATTCGCTGGAATCTGTTGGTAACGAACCACAGTTCTTGGTAGCCTCTTGGATGATTTATAACCTGTAAAAATTACAGACTTAAGCGTTTAAAGTAATCGAAAGAAAAAGTGCTAATAAAATTACTAAAAACTTATGCAGTATCATCGAAAGCGTATCTATATCTGTATTAAAGGTATCCTTGCCGAAGACCGAAGTGGATTCGCCTTCATGGGTTTCGATGGGTATAGCATCATCATTAGGTGGAGAATAATTGCAAGGTGTTGAAAGTAACTGTGTATTTTTATTGATTAACGTATTAATTGGTTCTAATATGTTATTGTGTTTCATGTTCATTTTCTTAATAGGCCGTTTGTTGCAATTTCAGATCAATAATCAACGCTATATCAAAATTATACCTACCTGAGGAAATTAAACAACACAACCGAAAGTAGGAAGTGAAGTACACCCATCAATGAAAATGCACAGTTACTTACAACAGCCATAAGGCTACAAAGGCTATAGCGTAGAGCGGCAAATTTTAGGGGGCGGTAAGTGTTAGAGTTAAAAAATTAAATAACAAAATAGAATCTATACAAATTAAAATGGTATGAAAAAATACAATATTTTTTGTAGTGTCATTTCTGTGTTTTTGTATTACCATCTTCAATTAATCAACTATTTAGTTCATATATATTTCACAATCTTCATATCATTCAAGTTAACAAGAAATATAGAGATAAATTCATTTTAGTTTGTAAGTATATTAATTATTGTTTACCAGCAGCAGAAACAAAAACAGAAAGTTATTGTAGATGAGGGGCGACAAAATATTTCCAGCCTAGGGGCGGTAAATTCGTAAATGCGCCTCTGCCAACAGCGCATACAAAACTGGCACCTACATAAACATTTTGAACAAACTACAAGAAAACACTGGGTAATGATATGTCGCAGGTCCAAAACAAGTTGACGTAGATTTTACGATTTTAGAATGATGCGAATGGTTCGTTCTAGAATAAATTAATTACAGATTCCGATTCTTAGAATTCTTTTGCAACGAGGATTCTTCTTGCGGAGGCTCACCTTATGGAAGCAACGGTGGTAGGACAATTTTAACACAGTATTTGCAAAATTCATCTACTAATTTAATTTTTCTGGAAAATCATCATTAGGTTTTCAGTCCTGGAACTAGTTAGACGTGTGCCTCCATTGTTTCCTATTCTGAGCTAACCTACGCATTTCCCTGAAATTTTTACAGCCTACATTTTTCGTTATCTGCATGCAATAGCCTGATCTAGGTCTACCTCTACCTCTCTTTTTTCTTCTCTCTGCTTGTGATATATTCCAGATATACCATATATTTGATGATTTTATAAATGATAGTTTGTTAATAATAGGATTATAGGTCTTCAGAATAAAATAATTTTGCTACTTTGACTAAAGCATCAGAGATTCAATAGTATAAAAGTTGTAATCTGCAATCATTCTGACTGGACATATAGTTGAAAACTTATATTAACCTAGTCCGTGTAGAATCGCATGTGCGAACTAGGAAACAAGACAGACAAGGCATAGGATAAGTTGAATCTGACGGAATTCTGGTAGAAAACTAAACAAGAACCAATTTCACAAGTAGACAGCACGAAATTTGATTCTCCAATGCTGCACCCTAAAGTATTACATTGGCATGGAAGCGAATTTTTTTATCTGGTAATTTTGAATTTTGCCAAAGTCTTGCTGTTCCAAGCAACGTAGAGATCTTTAACGTGTACCACAACACTCACACACGGGAACTCCATTTTACCATCCGAACGAGGGTGTATTTTTGTGAAAAATGCTCGCCTAACATTTTTCAAGCGGACTGTGCCTGGATTCGAACCCGGTATCTTGGGTTCAGTAGTCATTTCCATACCAACTGAGCCATAGAGCCGCCTAAAAATTAGACAGTAGCGTCTTTACTAGTGCTCAAAGTGAGAGAAACCCTGTAGAGCGTCAAGAAGGTCTAAAACCCATTATTATAAGCGTTAAAGTGAATTGCGGATTAAAATTAATGCAAGAAGTATGTTATTTCCAGTCTAAACAGGCAGCACAACGAACTTATAGTTTTCGTTTGTAATCTATAGGATTACTACAGAGATAGAAGCTGCTTTGGCAGTATAGTCCTCACACTTCTGCAAATACTCGTAGCTAAAATTCCCAGTTATGGTCAGATTTTGTAGCGCCAGTATCAAAACAATGGGTTTATCATAAGAATCATACATTTTCTGTCTACTACTGTCTATTATTATAAATTAGTAAGAGTATGCTTACCTTTATGCCACTAGGAAATTGAAGCGTCTTTTGGTCTTGCGCCAACAAACCAAAATTGCGTTCATCATACTGCGTTTCAATATTCCAACAGTTTATACTTGTATCAGAAGCTAATCCAAAATAAGCAATTCCTCTTTTATCAATTGCCATGCCTGGAACCTGAGAAGTACGACCGCCTGGATAAGTCTGCAATTAAAATATATTTAGAAAGGACAAAAAAAGTTAAGCTAATAAATGTTTGCTTACGTTGAATAATTGAGGTGCAGCTGCCGGCTCGTGTAAAAATATTGTCTGATTTCTAAGATGTGATGTATATACCCAATTTTCTTTACCACTAGACATGGCATGATAGAAAAGAACACGGTCTTCGCCTGGCTTGTATGGGGAGAGGTCCATCCCCAGTATGCCGTCCATTAAATCAAATTGTTGACCTGTGACAGAAAATGATTTATTCTATCGATCTCTTTTAACTTTAAAACATAATATTGCTCTACAGAAACAATTATTTTGTCAATGACATCTATTATAAATTATTAAGCTTAGCATACAAGGGAGAAATTTTGGTTGACATACTTGATCTTAATTAATAAATCGCAGTTACCTTAAGAACAAATGTCCTTTTCAGAAAGCAATACAAGTGCAAGCATGTTAGCCTTGGTTGTGCATTGGTATGTAATGCTACTTAAGATTACAAGAATTAACCTGTAGTTTTCGGTTTAAGCTATTGCTCTTAAACATTCGTATTTTGTTTTTAACAAACTAGTAGAATTATTTTATTTCGGCTCACCCCATTGGGAAAAAGCAATTGTGCAACAGACTAAATTTAAATTATAAAGTTATCACCTCCACATCGGTTAATAAGCCTTTCTTTAAACGACTCAGAATTATAATGTGATAAGACAACTAGAGTCTACAATATTTTGGAGTTATCGCTGTTGCCCAGTGGATGCTTAGCCATGATGAGGAAACACCGAAACAGACGAACGCTACTGGTGGTGGTAGTGTGAGAGTGTTTGAGCTCAACAAGATAGGGGACGATAGTACAGGGTTGCTCGTTTGATCGTAAACAGTATTTTATTTTAACATTTACTCAGAGCAAAAATGGCTTTTCAACCGGTTTAAATGCAAAAGCTGCAAAATATTAACGCCGTGCATAAGTGCGTAAGCCTGATGAAGCAAAACTGAATTAGTTTCTCAGGAAATGTTTGTGTATTAGAGGTCAGCAACACAGTCAACGACAATTCATTGTGCTAGGGAACAGCAACACTATTCAACGTCCAGCCAGGAGAACTACTAGTAAGTCGGTCTAATCGGAGCTGATGTAAAGCTTAATCGTGGTCATTCACCACAATTGCTTACTTTGGTAGGGTGAAACCAAAACAGATTACCAGCACTAATTTCATTACTAGGACCTAAATTAAAAAGGAATTGAAAATGCTGTATTGTGTCAAATAGGCATAGAAATGGATACTTTAAGGTTAAATTAGATAGTTGTTTTTAAATAAGGGGTTTTTGAGATTAAATTGTATCAAAGAGATACACTTAATATGAAGTTCGATGTGAAAATCGGTTATTGCACTCCTATTTATTTACCTTAGTAACTTTTAAAAATTGCTACGTTTATTTTGAACATCCCGTACATTTTTTTTTGTTAATAAGAAATACGTGGTCTAATAATTTTCAACTCAAATATATTTGGCGTTAAAAACAAAAATTAAAATAACCCTTTCACGTGTTAATTCATTTATCTATTTGTATACATTCAATTCCTATTGTTACATCCTAGAGCCTAATTAATAATAAATACTCCTTCTAATAATTCCTCAACGTAAAGTTTATGCTAAAATTAAACAGGCGATAACTGGTTCTAGGTATCTGATAATTGATTCTTATGTGTTTTTCATTGAAAGCTTCGTCGAATTAAAGCAGCGTATTATCCCAATAAACCGCGTTTTTCCAGTTTTATTTCCTTATCAACAATATTACTTTGAGCTCTGGTCATTAGAGAAACGAAATTAATATTCATTCGCTCTTCAATTTACACATCGAAAACACGTGTAGAATAATTGGTTGTTTCCGTTTTTGTGTATGAAAAGTTCGCGCACGCCTTACAGCGTGCTTCTTCCGGTGGCCTTTAAAGCCACAATGAATGGTCGCCTCTTGTTGTAATGGGAAGACCACCCCAAGGCGGGATCACGCGCACCTTTGTTTCGCACCGTGTTTACAGACGGTAGGAGCCAACTTGACGGTGGTGACTCGAGGGTGAGTGTTTATACACTAATTTTTCCTATATGGGTACCCGGTAGTTGTTGGAAACAACATTTGTACACGAGTCTACGGATGCATCACCTTGTTGGTGGTAAAATGACAGGTTGTTTGTATGTGCGAGCATATTATAATGTATGTTTACTGATTTCTCGATTAGGATAATTTTATGTATAGAATTCCGTATTTACAATGCTGATTTCGAGCTGTGATTTTTAGTAGGGTAATTTTGTTCCTTTTTCTTGTTTGAAGATTAATATAGAGTGACCTAAAACTGCAGCTCGCCATGTTAAAAATGATTCTTTTTTTTATTCGTAAATATGCATATTGTGTACCTACGAATTGTTCATTTTTGGTACTATTGTGTTTTGTATATAATTTTGTTTTTTCAATTAGAGGTTTTTAGTTTGTAAATGTTTGATTGTGCGTGAGTGAGTAAATTTTTATTTCAGGTCTCCTTTAATTTTATTTGTACGTATAATACCCCGCCCACTCGCCGATTGAGCCCGGTCAATTTTTTTTTCCTCCTCGTTTTTATCTTCTTTTTTTAGACTACGTCACTGAACGTAGCATAATTTCTGACGCCCTGACGTGGAGCTGCGTGTTTGTTTAGTTAATTTTCTTGTGCTCCGATTTTGTTTCGCGTGACTTTGCAGCGATTTTGTTGTAGTTATTTTTTCTGTAACTTCGATTTTGGTTTTCGTTAATTGGTGTTCCGATTTAGTTCCGCTTAATTTCTGGCCCAATTTCTGTTTTGCTTCTGGCCTGATTATTTTTGTTTGCGGCTTGAGTTACTACCATATTCTCGGCCTGATAATACTTATGTTTTCGTCTTTTACACTCAAACTTGTATTTATTTCTTTCCTTTATTTACTGTGTGGGTTCGATCTTCTTGAATTTCAGATTATTGGACTTGTATTTTCGCCAATAATCCTAGTCCATTGAAAACGCTGGCGTCCAAGATTTTTCTTATTCTTCCTTCCCTCTCTGTACATTTTGTTTTCTCCGTCACGTCTTGAGTTATTTTTTTCCTCAGATTTATTTTTCTTTTATTCTACAGCCCTATTCTAATTTCTATTTTGTTGTTTTGCTTCCAATGGTGTTTCTGAACTTTATCCGTCGGATATGTTTTAGATTGTCCTGTATTCGTAATATAAGCTTCTATCGAGTTACGGTTAGCCTTTATTTAGTTACTTTCTACCAATTTCTTTCCTGTTCGTATTCAAAATAACTTTTTTCGGCTTCCCATCAAGGTTTTTCAGTGTGGGAGTGGAATTTAAAATTTTCTGGTGCCCCGAACACTCATACCGTACATGATTTTTGAGACGGGTCGAAAACTCCGACGAACTCATCATGTGTCCGAATTACAGTTATTTGAATCTGCAGTGGATTTGTTCGAGTCTAAAGCGTTACTTTGGTATCGTGGTTTTTGGCATAGGTTTTCTGACTGGAAGTCATTGTCTAATTTACTGATTCAACATTTTGAACCCCCGCAGTTTGCTACTGTTGAGGAAAATACTTTTGCTTTATATGAGCGAGTTGTAAAGATTTCTCCGACGCCTGCGAGTAGATCCGATACTTCTTCCGTACGATCTACTGTTCTTCCTCCTACTTCTACTTCTACTCGACAGGTCGTATGTTTTAATTACGACAAACTTGGTCATGTTTCGACACGTTGTATGTACTCGTCCTCAAGTACTCCATTGCCAGGGTTGCGGATATAAGGGAGTTTTTCGCCGCAACTGTCTACACTGTCATCCTTCTTCTAAACGGTTTTCGAATAATCCTTCAAATTCTGCCCTCACCTCTAGATGCCTAATTTTTTCTGCTCCTCACTCTACGTTCTCTTCTGTTCCTCATCCGGGTCATCCTGCTACTACTATCAAAACCTACCCTTCTTCGGCGAATACAGCTTCGAACAAAATTTCTTCCGTTTCTAGTTCTACATCCTATTCTACTCCTCCTTTTGCTCGCCCTACTTATTCACTCTCACCCCAAACTGTGCCTCCACCACCATTGCAACCCATACTTCGGATTAGTGACTTGCAGATAACTTCTCAAGAGTTTGTTCCCGCTTTCTAAAACGATTCTAGTCTAGAAATTCCTGTCGTGTCTGCAAGTACGCATGTCGCTGAAGTGACGATCATTTCTAATTTAGTCAGCGAGGGTCCTGTTGAAGTCCATAGACCTGTATCATTAATGCCTATAGCAGTTTTTGTCAAAATTTTACATGTTCCTGTGTTTTTAAATGATTCTAGTCAAGAAATTGCTGTCGTACCTACAATAACAGCTGTAGCTAAATTGACGATAACTTCTAATTTAGTCTGCAAAGGTCCTGTGAAAGTTAGTGAACCCGTAGCCGTGAAACCTGTTGCTGTTGTCGTCAAAGTTTTACCTGATCCTATTTCGTTACCTACTCTTACTCATTTTTCTCATGCTGAGAAAATGTTACTTGTTTCTGTTCTTTTAACTAGGATTGGTGAGATCCTGGCTGATGTCCTGTTGTTTAATGTTGACGAAGGATAACCTGATTCTGTTCCTTTTATGTAATGTGGTTGAAGTATTATCGTATTCTGCTCCTATTCCTAAAGTTGATATTCCTACAGCCAATGCTGTTGTCTGTCCTAACTGTGATACTTCTAGTCCTTTATCTAACGTCGTTGAAATTTTATCTACTTCTGTACCTCGTAACTGAAGTATGTTCCACTTGTGTTTCTTTTCGTAAGGTTGATTCTCGTACAGCCAATACGTTTTCTCTTTTTACCGTGGATATTCTGACAACCCATGATGTTTCACCGTTGACTTTCTTACCTCCAAACCTAGCAACAAACAACTTTCTTCCTTAACTCGTTTTGAGTTTTCTAAACTACCCTCGTCACCTCCTAAACCGCGTGCTACAAGTGCTACAGCCCTTGCTGTTAAAGTGTGGCAGAAAACTACCCAACAGAGGCAGACATTATTCTATGCTTCTTCCGAACCGAAACACGTATGTCGGCGAAGTCCTCAGTCCTTGATCTCGTTTAGTTCTCCTTCTGGCGGCGCAAACGTCTTAAGCCCAATCATTAGTCCTCGCAGCCCCAGATTATGACGTCTTTGATCTCCTTCGAACATGATTTTTGGACATTACGATTTCGGTTTACTTCCCGGTTTTGCTGGGTTTTCTTTCGTTTGATTTTATTTCTTTTACCCCGTGTGGGTCCGGAAATAGAATAGTCTCACGGTACGACCTGCCTGTCGTAAGAGGCGACTACAGCGGTCAAACGCAAGTAACATACACACTTCATACACACATACACATACTTCATAAGCGCAAACACTTCATACATCCATACCTTTCTGTTTGGTTCTCCTTTCTTATGTTCTTTTCTTGTTTTTTGTTTCACCACGTGTGGGTCCGGGAATAGAATAGTTCCACGGTACGACCTGCCTGTCGTAACAGGCGACTACAGCGCTCTAACACACATCACACTTCATACACACATACACACATTTCATAAACGCACACACTTCATACATCCACACATTTCTGTTTGGCTCTCCTTTTTTTTGTTCTTTTCCTGTATTTTCTTTCACCCGCGTGGGTCCGGGAATGAAATAGCCCCATGGTACGAACTGCCTGTCGTAAGAGGCGACTACAGCGGTCCAACACATACACACACGCACACTTTATACACGCATAACACACACGCGCACTTCTTACACACACCACACCCACACACACACACATACACACACACACACACCTACAAACACACGCACCCACCTACTCACAAATAACTACACTGGAATTCCGTTTTATTTTCTTTTATACGATTCTGAGGGTTTTTCTTTGTTTTGTATTTGGCGTTGGTGTTATTCTTTTTGGTGTCTTCTTTTTTTTTCTCTCGTTCTTTTCGCTCCACTTTCCTTTCCCTATTCTTTTGCTGGTTTTCCTTGCTGTCGGTCCCTAGTCCGATTATGTTTCGTCCATCCGCTGCTGTGGTAGGTGCTTTCTCCTCCGTTTTTTTTTTCGGAAGCCACGACTCAGTCGACTGTAGGACTATTTAGCATTTCCTTTCTTCTGTTCTTCGGCTTCGACTACCACAGTTGATAGCACATCGTTTCTTTTACCAGCACTCCTCCTCTCTTCCTCTCGTTCTCCCTTGTTGTTCCCTTACATACTTCAGGCTTGACAGTTGGGTCCTGTTTTGGCCTATACTATGGTTTTTCTTCGTCGTATAGTTTTCTTCTTTTGAGGTCGAAAACTTTCCTTTTTCTTTACAGGAAACATCCGTCCTTTGACGACTTTTCTTCAGTGCTGAGGCCGTTCCACCTTAGTCCTCCTTGATTGTGCATTACTACTCCTACCTGCTTTCCTTCCTTTATTGTTCTTTCTTTCTCTTTCTCTCTTCTAGTATTGGTCCGTTGAGTCGGACGAGAGTTATTTTTTTAGGTATCCCTTTTTTTTCTTCTTCGGCTTTTTTTTGGTTGTTGTTTTCTTAATGAGTTTTCTTTTAGTTTCTTTTGTAAGCAAATTTTCTTTTTGTTTGTTTGAGTTTCTTTTTTATAGTTTGGTAGTGCTTGCTTCTTTACTTTGGCTTTCTAACCCCGACCTGTTAATTTTGCTGGAAGGGAGGGAGCAGAATTTGTTACGTTTATTTTGAACATCCCGTACATTTTTAATAATAAATACGCGGTCTAATAATTTTGAACTGAAATCCCTTTGTTGTTAAAACGAAAATGAATTCAGTAAACTAAAATAACCCTTTTACGTGTTAATTCATTTATCTGTTTGTATAAATTTGATTCCTATTGTTACATCCTAGAGTCCAATTAATAATAAATACCTTCTAAGAATTCCTCAACGTAAAGTTTATGCTAAAATTAAACAGGCGAGAACTGGTTCTAGGTATCTGATGATTGATTCTTATGTGTTTTCCATTGAAAGCTTCGTCGAACTAAAGCCGCGTATTATATCAATAAACCGCGTTTTTCCAGTTTTATCTCCTTAACAACAACATTACTTTGAGCTTTGGTCATTAGTAAAACGAAATTAATATTCATTTGCTCTTCAATCTACACAACGAAGACATGTGTAAAATGGTTGGTTGTTTCCGTTTTTCTGTATGAAAAGTTCACGCACGCCTTACAGCGTGCTTCTTCCGGTGGCCTTTAAAGCCACAATGAATGGTCGCCTCTTGTTGTAATGGGAAGACCACCCCAAGGCGGGATCACGCGCACCTTTGTTTCGCACCGTGTTTACAGACGGTAGGAGCCAACTTGACGGTGGTGACTCGAGGGTGAGTGTTTATACACTAATTTTTCCTATATGGGTACCCGGTAGTTGTTGGAAACAACATTTGTACACGAGTCTACGGATGCATCACCTTGTTGGTGGTAAAATGACAGGTTGTTTGTATGTGCGAGAATATTATAATGTATGTTTACTGATTTCTCGATTAGGATAATTTTATGTATAGAATTCCGTATTTACAATGCTGATTTCGAGCTGTGATTTTTAGTAGGGTAATTTTGTTCCTTTTTCTTGTTTGAAGATTAATATAGAGAGTGACCTAAAAACTGCAGCTCGCCATGTTAAAAATGATTCTTTTTTTTATTCGTAAATATGCATATTGTGTACCTACGAATTGTTCATTTTTGGTACTATTGTGTTTTGTATATAATTTTGTTTTTTCAATTAGAGGTTTTTAGTTTGTAAATGTTTGATTGTGCGTGAGTGAGTAAATTTTTATTTCAGGTCTCCTTTAATTTTATTTGTACGTATAATACCCCGCCCACTCGCCGATTGAGCCCGGTCAATTTTTTTTTCCTCCTCGTTTTTATCTTCTTTTTTTAGACTACGTCACTGAACGTAGCATAATTTCTGACGCCCTGACGTGGAGCTGCGTGTTTGTTTAGTTAATTTTCTTGTGCTCCGATTTTGTTTCACGTGACTTTGCAGCGATTTTGTTGTAGTTATTTTTTCTGTAACTTCGATTTTGGTTTTCGTTAATTGGTGTTCCGATTTAGTTCCGCTTAATTTCTGGCCAATTTCTGTTTTGCTTCTGGCCTGATTATTTTTGTTTGCGGCTTGAGTTACTACCATATCCTTTTCTCGGCCTGATAATACTTATGTTTTCGTCTTTTACACTCAAACTTGTATTTATTTCTTTCCTTTATTTACTGTGTGGGTTCGATCTTCTTGAATTTCAGATTATTGGACTTGTATTTTCGCCAATAATCCTACTCCATTGAAAACGCTGGCGTCCAAGATTTTTCTTATTCTTCCTTCCCTCTCTGTACATTTTGTTTTCTCCGTCACGTCTTGAGTTATTTTTTTCCTCAGATTTATTTTTCTTTTATTCTACAGCCCTATTCTAATTTCTATTTTGTTGTTTTGCTTCCAATGGTGTTTCTGAACTTTATCCGTCGGATATGTTTTAGATTGTCCTGTATTCGTAATATAAGCTTCTATCGAGTTACGGTTAGCCTTTATTTAGTTACTTTCTACCAATTTCTTTCCTGTTCGTATTCAAAATAACTTTTTTTTCGGCTTCCCATCAAGGTTTTTCAGTGTGGGAGTGGAATTTAAAATTTTCTGGTGCCCCGAACACTCATACCGTACATGATTTTTTTGAGACGGGTCCAAAAACTCCGACGAACTCATCATGTGTCCGAATTACAGTTATTTGAATCTGCAGTGGATTTGTTCGAGTCTAAAGCGTTACTTTGGTATCGTGGTTTTTGGCATAGGTTTTCTGACTGGAAGTCATTGTCTAATTTACTGATTCAACATTTTGAACCCCCGCAGTTTGCTACTGTTGAGGAAAATACTTTTGCTTTATATGAGCGAGTTGTAAAGATTTCTCCGACGCCTGCGAGTAGATCCGATACTTCTTCCGTACGATCTACTGTTCTTCCTCCTACTTCTACTTCTACTCGACAGGTCGTATGTTTTAATTACGACAAACTTGGTCATGTTTCGACACGTTGTATGTACTCGTCCTCAAGTACTCCATTGCCAGGGTTGCGGATATAAGGGAGTTTTTCGCCGCAACTGTCCACACTGTCATCCTTCTTCTAAACGGTTTTCGAATAATCCTTCAAATTCTGCCCTCACCTCTAGATGCCTAATTTTTTCTGCTCCTCACTCTACGTTCTCGTCTGTTCCTCATCCGGGTCATCCTGCTACTACTATTGTAATAATTACCTAATCAACCGTCCGTCGAGGGCCTGTAAAGACCAGTCAAGACGGTTAATTAAGGCCAGGCAGACTAAACTCAGCGGCGTAGGTCGTGGTTCAAACTCTTAACTAAACCCTTGCTTGTACTTACCAAATATGCGATATGGATAAAAATCATCGATACATATATTAACAATTTATAATAAACATGGGCGCCAATCAGCGGAAAGGCACTGATACCTAATAAAAGTAATCATGAAATAAACTTCATAGTTTAGAAAAAGAAATAACATTTTATTATACCATCGACTGTCCGGAAAAGCAGATATATACACAAATAAATAAACAGTCTTGAACTCGACATGAAATAGGGCCTACAGGGCCCACTATTCCGACATAATATAAACGTAATTCTATCTAACCTAATTGATATCTAGGGACGTGCACGTCGTCACATATACCTAATCTTTAGCCTAACTAGGATTAACTTAAGATCTTTAATTATATTAACAAAAGCACTGTGAAACACAACTATGCATTACTGTCTTTACAACACGGTATCCGTATGTACAGATTAAATCAAGGATTCCATGGGTTAATACCGTATGCTCTCTTCAATGATTATTTTTGGAACACGCGAACGTAATTTAATGTCAATATAATTCACAAAAACAGACCGGACTATAGCTCGCAACACGGCTCCCGCACCCCGTCTTTAGCGACTATAGGTAGAACGAACATACATTTCCGCGATCAAAAGTAAACAGTATCAACTGGTCTATAATAATTAACCTTTACAACACTACAAAAGTTTGACACGTAAATCCGAAAAGCTTTCTTTACTGAGCTATTAACAAAGGTTAGTTCACGTCTTTATTACGTTCCAATGACCGGTAGTTGAAGCAAAGGAATTTTCTTTAAATAACCCTAAGCAATAGCACACCGTCGTAGCGTCTATGTAGAATTAAAGTAATCCTTCCTACAAATTAATAAGACGCTACAAAAGAGACGCAGAATCGAAATAAAACTCATAGCAAAGGGTTGCTTTGCATTATTAAAAAATGTCATCCAACAAAATAAATACTCACGTGTTCTAAGCACACACATAAACACGTCTGTCCCCAAAGACCACACACCAAAAAGCCAAGAATCATTGCTGTTTCTTTACATCTGCAACCACATTCCTGCAAAACCCCAATGAATTCGTCCGGTCCTGCGGCCATAGGCCGCACCATATGTTTAAAACCAGAAACTAAACCCTCTCACTACATTGTATTGTAAATATTATGCGATCTCAGGTACCGTAGATGTATAACGAAAGCTTTTTAAAATATAGAAGAATTCGCTTGTATGAGGTTATTCCACCACGGTGTATGCAGGCTTTGTAAAACGTACATATAATTCCACCACGATTCGTGAAATATACAAGTGATAATTAAATTGTGTCAACTATTAATACTATAAGAATTGGTACGCAGTAGCGTAACATTATATAAAAAATAATTATAAAATTTATGCTCAACAAAGCGATTGAAAATCGGGTTGTTACACTATCAAAACCTACCCTTCTTCGGCGAATACAGCTTCGAACAAAATTTCTTCCGTTTCTAGTTCTACATCCTATTCTACTCCTCCTTTTGCTCGCCCTACTTATTCACTCTCACCCCAAACTGTGCCTCCACCACCATTGCAACCCATACTTCGGATTAGTGACTTGCAGATAACTTCTCAAGAGTTTGTTCCCGCTTTCTTAAACGATTCTAGTCAAGAAATTCCTATAGTGTCTGCAAGTAAACGTGTCGCTGAAGTGACGATAATTTCTAATTCAGTCAGCGAGGATCCTGTTGAAGTTCATGGACCTGTATCATTAATGCCTGTTGCAGTTTTTGTCAAAATTTTACCTGTTCCTGCGTTCTTAAATGATTCTAGTCAAGAAATTGCTGTCGTACCTACAATAACAGCTGTAGCTAAATTGACGATAACTTCTAACTTAGTCTGCGAAGGTTCTGTGAAAGTTAGTGAAGCTGTAGCTTTTTTTTATGTATAAGAATTCCGTATTTACAATGCTGATTTCGAGCTGTGATTTTTAGTGGGGTAATTAAGTTCCTTTTTCTTATTTGAAGATTAATATAGAGGATGACCTAAAAACTGCAGCTCCCCATGTTAAAAATGATTCTTTTTTTATTCGTAAATATATATATATATATATATATATATATATATATATATATATATGTGTACCTACGAATTGTTTATTTTTGGTACTATTGCGTTTTGTATATAATTTTTTTTCTTTAATTAGAGGTTTTGCTTTGTAAATGTTTGATTGTGTGTGAGTTAGTATATTTTTATTTCAGGCCTAAATATGATGCCAAGAGTGAAATTAACATTATGATAGGTTATGTCAACAATGACTATAGGGTGTGGAACCCTATTAGAGAAAAGGTCAGTATCGTTAGAAATGCAGTATTTGATGAATCAAAGAATATGAATAATTTGAGACTAGTGCTACCTTTGTTAATCTATCAGATACAGGTGAGCCTGTAAGGGAGGATCTAGATGTTGTAGACATCGATCAGAAAAACTCAGTTGAGAAAAATCCCCAAGTAGACATAGACAATACAGTTCATGTGGAAAATATAGGTGAAACTCTCGGTTAAGTAAAAGTATTTGATTAAAAAAAATTCCTAACCTATATAACAATTTTCTGATGGGTGATGAATATAATCACATGGCTTTAAACGCAACAAGCTTCATTGATAATGAACCAAAAAGTTTAGAAGAAGCTAAAGAGTCACCGAACTATAAGGAATAAAAAAGTGCTGTTTAGGAAGAAGTAAATGCGTTGAGTAAAAATAATACCTCGCATTTGTAGAAAAACCATCAAATGGTAAATTAATTGTATTAAAACCGACAATACATGTAACAAACCAAAATACAAAGCTAGGTTTGTTTGAAAAAAGATTTATGCAAACGGAGGATTTTGATTTTAACGAAACGTATGCAAGACTATAGCAAGACTAAGTACAGTTAGAATGGCAATTGTAAACTTTAAAAGGTTAAAGGTTCACCAAATGGATGTGAAGTCTGCCTTTTTATATGGAAAAATACATGAAAATAAATACATGACAGTTCCTGAGGGGTTTAAAGATCGTGGTAAGGTTTTAAGTTATATGGATTGAAACAGGCCCCATATTATTGGAATAAAAGATTTGATGAATTTGTTGAAAAAGAAAAATTGATCAAGTCAACAAATGATCCTTGTCTGTACATAAAATCCAGTAAAAGTATCTTAATTTACCTATAACTGTATGTTGATGACATTTTACTTGCGAGTAGTGATGACTAAGAAGCTGAAAACTTAAAATTAAAATTGAAAAAGAAGTTTGGAATGCAAAATCTTGGTTATGTAAAAACATACTTAGGAGTCGATATAGAACAGACCGAACAAGATATATATCTTAGTCAACAGAACTATATAGTTAATCTACTAAAACAGTTTAACATGAGTGACGGCAATCCAATCAGTACACTCTTAGAGCCTGGTAATTTAAAACTTAACTCAAGCGAAAGTAGTACTCAAGTAAATAAACCAATAAGAGAATTAATAGGATGTGTAATGTATCTTATGCTAGCAACAAGACCAGACCTAAGTATCTCTGTCAATCTTTGCAATAGATACCAAAATCATCCAACCAAACTTATGGAAAAATTTAAAACGTATCTTGAGATACCTTAAAGGAACAGTAAACATTAAGCTATTTTTTCCTGTGAATGGCAATACTAAACTTGTAGAATTTACTGATGCTGATTGGGCTGGGGATAAAAACGATAGAAAGTCAACAAGCTTCGTATTTAAAATATCTGGTGGTACTGTTTGTTGGTCAACTATAAAGCAGTCCACAGTTGCAATTTCTTTAACTGAAGCAGTATATGTTACACTTGCCGAAGCTGTAAAAGAAGGTGTCTGGTTGTCAAATCTACTTGTTGATTTTGGTTTCTTAAAAACCAAATTTATTGTATTTGAAAATAATCAGTCGTGTATAAAACTGACCAAAAGATTCGATCATATAAGACTAAAACATGTTGATGTCAAATTCAACTCTATTAAAGATCTGGTAAATAGTAATACCATTTTCGTTAATTATATATCTACAAATGAGCAAGTGACTGATATATTGACAAAGAATTTTGCTCATGTTTCGTTTAAAAAACATAGATTAGGTTTAGAATTTGTATAATTTCTTATACCTAAATACTATTGTATATTGTTATAGTATTTACTTAAGATAGTTGATATTTAGTTTTTTCTTATAGAAATCCCTTGATTGACAAAGGGTGTTAGAATACAATCAATAGATTAATCTAGAGTGTGCGATTTAAACAAAAAATATATAATGACACTTAGTTAAAACGTCAGTCTTGTAAAAAAGTATGGAATGTAATTCTGAATGCCTAAAATGTTGTATTTCTAATAGCTGTACAATTATTTATACACGAGCACTTCCATTTAAGGTGTAATATAAATATTAACAATCTGATTATATCACAAATTTAATTGTCTTATTCCACTACTACATCTCACAAATATAGGTTTGCTTCATTTGGAAAGGAGAATGTTCTTTTTAATCTACCAATTTACAGCACTTAAAAATTAACGCAACTACCTATTGCACAAGTTAAATCAAAAGTTTGAAGCGTTAGATTTATAGCTGGTGTTTTAAAAAAAACATGAAAACCAAAACAGTTGTCTAATTTTTCAAATGAGAGTTTGATTACCTTTTCGACACCCCGTGGCACCCCTACCTGCGAAATTAGAGATAATCTGAAACCTGCCTTTAAAGGTGGCGATAGCACTGAAGAAAAAATGTTGCCATTGATAACTACAAACCAAGTGCTTAAGTTTTGAATCATTTACACAGAGTGATTTCAGGATACAGTTTGTTTAACAACGGCGCTTAAAAAATCATTGGGCAGATTCCGGTTGGCAAACTGCAGTAAGATAATAAGAGTGATACAGCAAGTAGTAACCACGTGCGAGTGAAAATGAACTACTGAGCAGTTGGTAAGCACGTATGTTATAGTATAATGTAAGCTAAAATTTCGTTGGAAGGGGTGGCAAATGATATTATAGGACAGTTTTTATAACTTAATCAAATAAATATATCCAATTGGCATTTGTCACTTTGGAAGATATACAGAACTTGGTTTTATATCGAATTGGTTTAATGGCAAACATGGGGAAGTTCAAACGTCATTGTAGGCACATTTCAATCGTAAATATAATGTATACAATTCTTGTTTTCCTTGATGATCCACAAAAACTCAAAAGTTAATAAAACATTCTCAGAAATGTTAATTAGGCAAGATAATATGTCAAATTATAAAAATATTCTGTTCTAATACTGTTTAGGATGTATTATTTACGTGGACTTGCTTGCTGTTTTCAATTCGACGCGATAGATTTAAATTTTTGTTAGTTAAATTTCCCCCAATGCGTTTATTTGATGTATATTAACCTTGTGAATGGTGAGCGTCTGTCGCGCGCGGAGGCACCAGATTCGATTTAGAATATCCAATGATTTGAACTGTCTTACACCCGGTCATTTTTTAACGTTGGCCCCTTTACCCGCCATTCCGAAGCCCGCACTTTCGCATCTACCGCTTAACCGCCTCTCTCGCTGGCAACTGCTCCAGTGCATTCATCAAGATTTTTGGTCCCGTTGGTCCAAAGAATATCTACACTCGCTACAACAACGCTCAAAGTGGCACACCCCGTGTCCTCAAATTGATTTGGGCACCTTAGTATTAATTAAGGTCGCTAATGTTCCTCCACTTCGCTGGTCCCTCGGCCGAGTTGTGGCTGTCCATCCTGGGACAGATGGTGTTGTCAGGGTGGTCACGCTTAAAACCGCTCATGGCGAGCTGAAACGTCCCGTGGTAAAGCTCTGCCCATTGCCCGCCATGTAGAAAAAGATTCCTTTTCTTTTGTTTTTGTAAATTCTTTTTTGTTCGCTTTTTCATTCGCTTGGACATTCCGCCCCCCCCCGCTTATAATTATTTTTTCCTTTAAAATGCCTTGCATTTTGGTGGGCGGTATGTTCCGTCCTTGTAAATAGTTATAATTTAGGATTTATTATTTACGTGGACTTGCTTGCTGTTTTCAATTCGACGCGATAGATTTAAATTTTTGTTAGTTAAATTTCCCCCAATGCGTTTATTTGATGTATATTAACCTTGTGAATGGTGAGCGTCTGTTGCGCGCGGAGGCACCAGATTCGATTTAGAATATCCAATGATTTGAACTGTCTTACACCCGGTCATTTTTTAACGTTGGCCCCTTTACCCGCCATTCCGAAGCCAGCACTTTCGCATCTACCGCTTAACCGCCTCTCTCGCTGGCAACTGCTCCAGTGCATTCATCAAGATTTTTGGTCCCGTTGGTCCAAAGAATATCTACACTCGCTACAACAACGCTCAAAGTGGCACGCCCCGTGTCCTCAAATTGATTTGGGCACCTTAGTATTAATTAAGGTTGCTAATGTTCCTCCACTTCGCTGGTCCCTCGGCCGAGTTGTGGCTGTCCATCCTGGGACAGATGGTGTTGTCAGGGTGGTCACGCTTAAAACCGCTCATGGCGAGCTGAAACGTCCCGTGGTAAAGCTCTGCCCATTGCCCGCCATGTAGAAAAAGATTCCTTTTCTTTTGTTTTTGTAAATTCTTTTTTGTTCGCTTTTTCATTCGCTTGGACATTCCGCCCCCGCTTATAATTATTTTTCCTTTAAAATGCCTTGCATTTTGGTGGGCGGTATGTTCCGTCCTTGTAAATAGTTATAATTTAGGATTTATTATTTACGTGGGCTTGCTTGCTGTTTTCAATTCAACGCGATAGATTTAAATTTTTGTTAGTTAAATTTCCCCCAATGCGTTTATTTGATGTATATTAACCTTGTGAGTGGTGAGCGTCTGTCGCGCGCGGAGGCACCAGATTTGATTTAGAATATCCAATGATTTGAACTGTCTTACACCCGGTCATTTTTTAACGTTGGCCCCTTTAACCGCCATTCCGGAGCCCGCACTTTCGCATCTACCGCTTAACCGCCTCTCTCGCTGGCAACTGCTCCAGCGCATTCATCAAGATTTTTGGTCCCGCTGGTCCAAAGAATATCTACACTCGCTACAACAACGCTCAAAGTGGCACATCCCGTCTCCTCAAATTGATTTGGGCACCTTAATATTAATTAAGGTCGCTAATGTTCCTCCACTTCGCTGGTCCCTCGGCCGAGTTGTGGCTGTCCATCCTGGGACAGATGGTGTTGTCAGGGTGGTCACGCTTAAAACCGCTCATGGCGAGCTGAAACGTCCCGTGGTAAAGCTCTGCCCATTGCCCGCCATGTAGAAAAAGATTTTTTTTTCTTTTGTTTTTGTAAATTCTTTTTTGTTCGCTTTTTCTTTCGCTTGAACATTCCGCCCCCCGCTTATAATTATTTTTCCTTTAAAATGCCTTGCATTTTGGTGGGCGGTATGTTCCGTCCTTGTAAATAGTTATAGTTTAGGATTTATTATTTACGTGGGCTTGCTTGCTGTTTTCAATTCGACGCGATAGATTTAAATTTTTGTTAGTTAAATTTCCCCCAATGCGTTTATTTGATGTATATCAACCTTGTGAATGGTGAGCGTCTGTAGCGCGCGGAGGCACCAGATTCGATTTGGAATATCCAAGAAACTTGCTAAACGAAATCGTTCTACAAGTATTGGCAGTGTGTCCACATTAGCTTGTAGTGATCGCAGTGCCCGCATTAGCTTGAAATATCGTAGAACCCGCAGATAGTAGAATATTCGTAGAGACCGCATTATTAGAAGAATGTTATCGAACCGCTGTAGCAACAAGTCGCGCTAGTATTTTGAAACCGCTCAAAAATTATCGTTGAAGAAACCGCATATCCTCGCTTTAAAAGCCGCTAAAACTGTTATCGTAAAACCGTAGTCGTACCTTATAGTGCCGTCTTGTTTGTGAATTGTTACGCACCGCGTTGGTGTTCGCATCGTTTTGTCCATGTGCCGCGTCCAGTGTGCACGTGTTACATGCCGCTAATTGGATATTATACACTTTGGTTGCACCGCCCTGGTTCGTGTGCTGCAAACTATAAATTGGTTACAACTTCTTTCATCGTTGCCGTTTGCAGGTGAGTACAAAGAATAAACGCTACTTTGTTTCTTTGTCATGTGCATAAACAGTAATTAATTGTGTTGCTTGTTTGAAACACGCTATAGCAAAAATACAGTCCATTCATCTTTACTAAATTGAGCTTTCGAAAAATCACCGCGTACAAATACTAATAATATATTCAAGAACAGATGTTTTTAGCACTAAATTCAACACTGTTGATAGTCTACAGTTTTTATTTAACACTCTAATGCTATAAATTATTAGCATAATTAAGTGCAACAACGAATATAATGTATTTGCATAAATTATTAGTATTGCAACAGAACATTATTTCATTTGGCATAGTCTCTACAGTAAGACACAATTAAATTTAAAGATAGTGGCAATCTGCCATTAATTCTTTCCCAGTTCAGTACCGACGCTAGTTTACAACAGGGTTTCACAGAAAGCGTAGAGTAAGTTATGTATCTATGAAATTAGTCGTAATAAAGAAAAATCTGTAATTCGTATAAGGACGCGTAGAATTTGCCGAAATTCGTAACGTAGGGTAAGCATAAATAAACAAATATTTTTAATTTAAAAATTATAAACAGCAGCAAATTAAAAACGTTTATTAGTTTTCACATTTGTATTCGTATTTAGATGTTATCATTCAAAAGGGATCTGATAGTATCTTATATACTATTCATCCAATTTGTGTTAACCTCAAAAACTAATTTACATGGTCACCATTTTACTACAAAAAAAGGGTGTTTCTATCCAGGGTGAATCATTAAGAATGGGCAATCTAATACTAGACACCAAAATATTACAATTTTGCCCAACATCCATTTTACCAATGTCACTGGTTTAAAAGCTACAGGGTGTTCAAAGTTGAAAATATATTGTGAAATTTCTAAATAATTCTGATTGAATCAATTCAAAAATTTGTACTTTTATGCGTTGTGGTATGAAAATCGCGGATTTGAAACTTACTTTCGCACTGCTCATAAAAAGCGCACATTAGAGACTGTTTTTGCACTAAATCAAAACATAACTTTTTAGTCTGCCGAAGTAAGATTGAAATAAATGAAAAATGTGAAAGGTCGTTCTGTTTTACACAAAAAACTACTTATGTAGATCTGCTGGTTATTGGATTATAATTTTTAAATAGTTAGATGTATTTTTGCTAATGAAATTTGTATACTTTTACAAACTATGCAGAGCAAACAAAAAAAAGTAATAACAATAACAATCAGTAACAATAACAATAAAAACTTTTAAAGTAACCGTTTGAAATGTCCACTATCCACCTCCATCCATTATACAATTCGTTTTCTTATAAATCTGTGACTACTAAACCAAGTTCTGTGTACCATTATTAATTGCATTCGCGGTTTCTTGTACTTTCTGTTGTAACTGCTCGATAGAATTAATTGTTTTGCTGTAAGCTATTCCTTTCATTTGTGACCATATTCAAAAGTTCACGGGGTTTAAATCTGGACTCTTCGGTGGTAAAAAAGATTCACTCCACAAGTTTTGTCTTATGGCAAGTGGTATGACTTCTAGAGGCTGGTTTAAATGGTGTTCAAAGAAGTTTGAATAGGAAAAAAAATCCATTTAGATTGGACGGCAATTCAAAAGGAACCATGGAAACACCAAATATCTCACCACACTACATATTTACTATAAACCCATTGTTGTATACTCTTTGTTCTATTAGGGTTCTTGGATCTCGGCTGATACACGCCTCTCACAAATAATCTACTTTATTTCCTCAAATGTGAGTTTTACAATAAGATATGTACATGTAGGAGTAATCATTCCATAGAATACAAGAAATAGTTCATCAATAAGCAATGCCATACAGGCAATTATATGCAAAATAAACAACTTACATTAAGAATCGCATTTCCCCCGTTATGTGCCGGTACTCACAAACACCGAACTCTGTGCCTTTTAATGAGTTGAATTGTTCAACTAACTGCCATTTCTTGCATTATTATTCAGAAGTATGATTTCATATAAACAAAACCCTTATATAATATTGACCACAAATTCAGTGTAAATACAGACGTAAATATTAAAACGACATAAACATAGAACTACTCCTAATGAAACCCTTTTACCGACTGACTACCAAACCTCTCATACATCTAACAAAAAGAGACGTTCAACTATATTGTTGCGTACACTACACCATCTTGAAAACGTTTTTCTCTTGCAGTATAGAAATTTGCGGAATCCCACAAATGAATCTTTTTTCATTAAAAACTCCTCGTCTCGTAAACGCTGCGTCGTCGGTAAGAACAATCTTATGAAGAAGATTTGGGCTTGCATTTTGAATATTCTTTTAATTTGAGCAAATTGTAAGCGAGCTGGTAAATTTCGAGGTATTTATTTCTGAGCAGCAGTATAATGATATGCATATAGTTTCCTGTTCTTCAAAATTCTACAGAAAGACGGTAGATTTCTTTCTGTTGCCGCACTTAAACAGTGAGTCTTCAGGTCTGAATTTTCTGAAATTCGAATTAAAACCGCCCCTTCTTCATCAACGACGCTTGCTTTTGTAGCGCAATTGTCATTTTTAGGACGAAATGATTCCGTCTTGTCTAAGCCGTGTAACGAATACGATTACCTGCTTTATTAATGTACGCTTTTGTTCTAAATATTTATTCAACAAAAATCCTTGTTACACAGAAAATATTAAATTCCTATTGTAGCAATATAATACCAACTCGTTACTTAGAACTCCACCTATGTCTAAGGACTCGAAGTAAAATTTAAGTTTTCTTTTATCTGTGTATGTGTTAATGCAACAATCCAATTCTGCGCGTGCTTAAATAATAAAATTGCCTCGTGGTCAAGGTTCGTCATTTAACGTCCGAATGTAATCAGAAAACAAGTGTTGAAACGTGGGCCAGCAGGTTTTAAAAACATGCAGTTCCAAAGGCAAGTGAAATGGTGTCGACGTATACCGTTACATCAATTTGTAGTTTAATCGATCTATTGTTACTGTGAAATAAACATCATCTATGGTAGGTGAATAATTTTCAATTTTGCATCCAAATCATTTTCTCGATTCTTTTCAGCGCAAGTTTTAGGTCCAATATTGAAACGTAATTTTATGTAAGTCCAGTATCGAAATAAGTTTTATGTTATACAGTATTGAAATGCCAGTATGAAGCTAATTGTTATAGATTATTGGAACGCAAATTGTAGACACGTAATGTATAAAGTATTGGAGCGCTGAATTTTATGTATCTAATCGTTATGGAACACTAAAGCACAATTTTTTTGTTATGCAGTATTGAAAGTTCAAAGTCTCAAATGTTGCTATGAAGTATGATAGAATTTCCCGTAAATTTTGTTTGGTATAGAAGTTAAGCTGTAAAACCTGGCACCTGTCGTCGTAAGTACACTCAATGGTTGACGAAATCTGACGTCTAGCAGATTATTTGTGGTGAGTCTTCTACAATTCTAATCCAATTTTCGTTTCACGGAAACATTACTGGAAATGTAATAATAATTTTTGTAAATTTTATATAGTGATTTAAATTAGTACACGTAATTTTTGTTCAGAATTTAATAGTTAGATATTGCATAAATGTTCTTATGAACACAAAAAAATTTCTATAAGATAACTTTATTTGGATTTACAAGGTTTCACTAAAATGTATTCATAACTAAGCACGTGGCGCGTTAATATTTTTCTTACTCTTCTTTGGGAATTAAACCACTCATAGTTTTTAAAATCATCTATATTTACGTTTCGATCCATGACCTAGGATCGTTATAGATCGTAAATATAGATGATTTTAAAAACTATGATCGTTGTCAAAATAATTATTTTGACAACGATCCTAGGTCATAGATCGAAACGTGAATATAGATGATTTTAAAAACTATAAGTGGTTTAATTCCCAAAGAAGAGTAAGAAGAATGCAAAACAAACCACAACAAACATACAGCGTTAATATTTATTTGTCACATTATAAAATATAATTTTTTTGACAGTACACTTGAAGTACAGATTAGTTCAAACCATAAGTATTTTTGAACTTTGATTCAAGCAATTAAATTAATTAAAAATGTAGTTCTGCAGTTTAAGGAAAGTCAACGTATTTAATCAATTAAATGTAAACGCAAACAGGATCCTATTTAGGAATCAAATACAAGTTGTAGAATAGTAACAAAAACACTTTAATTCTACTAGAGAACTATAATAAATTTACACTTACAAAATTCATACAAATAATCAGAGACTGCTAGACTTTATTAAAAGTAGGTATCTAAAGAGTTTTAGTACATATAAAATTGTACAATTGATGTATATATATATTTTTTGTAAATCAATACAATGTGCAATAAGTTGTTTTAAAGCTTTCTTTCATTGAAGTCAACAATAATTTTTCTATAAAAGCAAGCAACCATATTTATAAAATTTTTGTAGTGAAGAAGGATAGATTATTGGTATTGTGTTTAAAAATTTTTTTTGAGGTATAATCTTGACTAGTTAATCTTTTTGGAATTAATTTTTTGTGATAAAGTGACTAGGCTCTAATGTAGCCCTAGTTCTAAAATGTTAAGAAGTGATTAAATTTTCAGATAGTACGAGATCGTCGTTCCAATTCCAGTTTGCAGAGTCATAAGTAAGTATTATATTTCTATGTTTTCCTCGTTAGGGCTATTTTATCTTTTCGAAGATTTTCGTGTCTTATCTTCGGATTGTTTCTCTTTATAGCTAGTATTAAAATACGGTGGCGTCCATTAAAAATTCTTTTATTATCGTATACCATCCTACGACCCTGGCTCATAGCTCTGCCCTAAGTTGAAGAAGCTTAGCTGGCTGGAAAATCTCTTTAGAGGGTCCTTTTTTTACTTAAAGCCATTTTCCATCCTTTTTACCCTGGGCTTAAACCTTAGACAGGAACCCCTCGTAATTTAGTGAGGCTCTGCCGCCTATAAGGTAGAGTAAATACACTGTATATTTATATAAAAAAAGATATTGTAACAGCCGTTGTAAACGTTTCCAAACTGTTTGAGATAGGGTTGCCTTCGATTGGGTATAATTTGAAATACCTTCGAGTCGCTTCTAGTCCGTTAAAATTTGATTAAACAAAACTACAAATCACATCACTTGTAGTGTTTTCGAGGCGTCTCGTTGGGTTAAATAAAATCGAAGACCATTACAAATTATTTTAATTTCATACATTAAGGTACAGTACAACCGCTACATTCCATTGTTTTCGTCCATTCCCATTATTGCATATTCAATAATTTGCACGTTCTATACCCCAAGGACTAATTCGTTATTCATAGAGAAGCCCTGTGATAATCGTCTATATGTTATGCTTGATAAAGACATCACTGGTCTACTTGATTCTGAGTGTACTACGTCGATTGTTGGGTCTCTTGCTATCTCTTTAATCAAAGAGTTGAAATTAAAATTTTTTCGTTCTGATAGAAAAGGTGTATCTACTGCGGATGGTGCTTTAAAGTTTGTAGTAGGTGTAGTTGACTTGCCCATTTGTATAGAAAATCGGTGTCGTGTCCTTAATGCTTTAGTAGCACCTTCTTTGCCTGATGCATTTATTTTTGGTAGCACTTTTAAGAAATTATTTGGACTTATAGCTGATTTTAAGCATAATTCCTGGTATGTACAGGGTGATGTTGGAAATCAATTCTCATATAAGGACATTCTTCTGTACCTTTAAAATGTAAAGATTATTTGCTTGATTTAAATGACCTTTCTGATGCTCAGAAATTAGAAGCTCAATTTGTTGTAAATTCCTTCAATGAAATTAGCAGTATTGTTAGATTGGGTTGTACCGATAAACTAGAAATGGATATTGATACTGGCGATGCAAAACCTTTTAGCAAGAAACCTTATGTTATGTCGCAATACATGAATATAATTTTAATAGATGAGTTAGATGAGGTGCATCGTAAAAGGAAGTTCAATACTGCTCCGGATTGTTTGAGTCGAACTCTTCCCTGTAGAATATGATGCTGTTAATTTATTTCAAGTTAATCTAGATAATTTGGATTTGTGGAATGTGTCGTTACACGAAAAAATTTTGTTGAAGCCTGAAGACTATCCAGTGGAAAGTTGTAAATAATTTTGTATTTTTACCTTCTAGTTTACATATTTCATCGAATATTGTGGAATGGAAGTATCTCGTTCCTAAATCACAAAGTGAAGAAATAATTAGTTCATGCCATAATCCAGTTATTGCAGGCCACTTTGGTTTTTCAAAAACTATGGCACGAATACAAAAACATTTTTATTGGCCCAAATTAACATTGATGTGTTAAAATTTTGTCGCAAGTGTAACGTGTGATGCGCAAAAATCTTCTAATTTGAGTCCTCTTGGTATGATAGGAATAGAGAAGGAAATGAAATTTCCATTTCAGACTATTTCTGTGGGTCTTATGAGTCCTTTTCCTCGTTGTAAGGCTGGACATAAGCGGTTCTTGGCTGTAAGTGATTGGTTTTTGAAGTTCACCATATTGCAACCCTTACGTAATGCCAAAGCGTGTCTCATAGAACGTTTCTTAGAGGAAAGAGTTTTACTTACATTTGAGGTTCTGCAATTCATTATTTGTGACAATGGTCCACAGTTATCTGGTAGAATTTTTAAATCTTTGTATGATAAATATGAAGTTCAGAAAACTTGGTGTACTACTGTACATTCTCCCCAGTGTAATTTTGTCGAAAGATTCAATAAGACTGTTAGTAAAGCTATCTGTTCATATGTTGATGAGCATGACTCATGGGATCTCGAGTTGCCACAGATCCAACATGCTATAAATTCTGCTAAACATGAATATACGAGTTACTCCCCAAATTTTTTAGTTTTCGGGCGATATGTTTTAGTAAGAGGTAAATTTTTTTTTAGGGCCTTACTCCTGATGAAGATATAGAAGTCGAACCTGATAGTCGTCCTTTGTACGTTTCGGACCGTCAAAGTCTACTTAAGGTATTCAGAAATGTTCGTGCAAAATTACATTCAGTATACGAACGTTGATGTAAAAGATATAATTTGAGAAAGCGTGATCTCTCTTTTAAAGTTAGTGCTCGAGTGTGGAGAGTAAATAAAGTACTCTGTAATGCAGGTGGCAGGTTTATAGCTAAACTTGCTCCAAAGTTTGTATTAAATATAGTCAAAAAGAAGTGTTCAGCTGTTGTATACGATTTGAGTAATGTTGATGGAACAAAAGCTGGTAGATGGTACGTTAAAGATTTGAACCCCTTTTCTACTTTGGATCTTGATGATCTTTCTGAAGATTAAGATACACTTGATATCCTAGTTAGAATTAGCAGATGCTTTTTGCCTTTCCGTTGTGTTTGTTCTAGTTGGTGTATTTTTGCAAGTCTTAAAAAAATTCTTTATTGTGGTTTGAAGTTTTTGCATTCAGTTGGAGTATTGCATGGATACTTGCATATTTTAGGTTTATGCTTTTGGAATGTTATAGTTGCTTGTATGTTAATGAATAGTTAGATACTTTATTAGTTAGCCCACTTCAGTTTTGGTAGCTTGTTTGAGATGAAAAGGGTGTTTCACATTCTTTTCGAGTTTTTCTTTTGGTATTTTTTTTTTTGTAATTCTGGTAAGGTTCGTGGAAGAACTGCTTCCCTGTAAGTATTTTTGTGTAGGACGAGTAAAGATCGATGCCTTTAGCATATTTTGACGTGGGGTCAATTGGATTTTGGTGTATTTTATTTGGATATGAAAATTTTATAGTAGTATGATGGTTGAGTGGTTTACAGTGGTGTTTGCTTTGACTACTGTTAGGTAGAATCTTTTTTTTTGGAAGGGGAATGCGTCAATATAAGATTGATGTTCTGTGATGATGTCTGTGCAAGACTAGACAATCACAGAGTTTAGTGATTTAAATTTGATGAGGCAGGGTTCTGTTCTGAGTAGTAATTTTGGTTTCAAAACATTGTTATTCTTCAGCATTTGGAGATTTCTTTTTTAGTAAGATGATGAATAGATTTGTATTTATGTAAATAGATCTTGTTATAAGGTTAGTGTAAATATATTTTGTTATAAGGTTAGTTTTAGTAGATTTATAAAAAATAATAGTTAGATTTCTTTTAAAATTGGTATCAATACTTATTGATACAAGTTTGGGCATTTTCTTTTGAATTTTTTGATATTTGTATGAGTATTTTAGACTTGCATTTTTATTTCATTTTACCCCTTTTGTAACTTTTGTGTGTTGGACTTACTTATTTGACATTTCCCGATTAAAGCACTTCAGGGACATGTGGTTCGCGGAGTTATCATTGCACTCAATCGATTATTTTAATGTATTACTTGTTATCTAGTTATCTCAATTTAATTCTTTACGTTTTTATTTTTTTTTGAAGTCGTCATGCTTCGAATTAAGCTTTATTTATATATTTTTTTTAGTAAACATATTTAATTAAATTCTTAAACCGTTTAGGAAGTTGTAAAAAATGTTTTGGTTTTGGCTGTTTAGATTTTATTAACCTCTCATTTTTTTCTTTTTCGGAAAGAGGCAGTGTAACATGTTAAAATCTTGGGGCAAGTTTTCGTATATAAATGCGCTGTTCTTACATTAAATTATGCTGATTTGGTTTTACAATTCGTTTTAAGTATTAAACAGTTAATATAAATACCTATATCATTGTGGTATTCTTCTTTATTGTGTATTTTGTCATTAGCAGTTCGTGTTTCGCTATTGGTTCTTATTTTTATTGCTTCTCAAGTCAAGTGTGTTTGAAAATGCATTTAACACTTCTGAGTTGTACGTTTGGACAGGTATTAGCGCAAACGTACAAAAGTGGAGGGAGATAAATAAACCGATGAACAGCAGAATGTGAGCACTCATTATTATTTTAATTTGATATTTATACATACTGGCGTGGTGTAAATTAAAGTATTAGAATGGAGCCTTTTGTTTAAAAGGAAGGATTGGTTCATAGATATAATAAATTCGGTTATTAATTTCGTTAGTACAAAGAATAAAAATGATATTAAAAGTGACTGCGGTACTAATATATTGGTTGCTAAAACGAGTCTCTTAAATGGTAAAGCCATCCATTCTTGTTATTAGTACATTTTTAGTAGATCTAATCCATTGTTAAATAGATATCTATTAATCTACCTAAATGGAAATCCAACCATATTAGCTGCATGCCGGATGTTCACAATAGCAGTGTGTGCATTTATTAGAATGTATTGTCGTTTTGGAATGTATACGATTTTTCAGAAATTTAGCAAACAACTTTTACAAGCGTATGGTTTAACTCCGATGCAAAAGATTTTTCAATATCGTTTTATGATTAACGGCATTACTTTATGTTGTTGTTAGTTTTACGGAGTATCAAGAGTTCTGTGCCTTGTTTTGCCGCTTTAATATTCAAATATTTGTTAAGAGGATTGACTGGTCGGTATGTAAGTTTTAAGTTTATTACCTGTTATAAGTGAACTTGCATTTTGTTCGGTCAAGTGAAATACGTTTTAAAATTGGAGGTTTTGCAGCTGCTCTAAGCAAAATTTTATATTTACAAAATCAAATATGCTCTATTTTCCATAAAAGTTTACAAGAAAAACTTTCTATTTGTAGTTCAGATGCTAAATTATATCATGTATCAAACAGCTTGTTCTGTCCTTACCTCTTGCATTTGTGATTCAAACATGCCAGGCCTGTCTAATTGGAGTAACATTTGTTGTAAATAATTTAATTGCTTTAGCATATCTTAAAAATTGAATGATTTTTGATCTTTAAACTTATTTTTGAAATTAAAAATGCTTATAAAGGAAGTATTATAGTAAACATATTTTCCACTTTAAATATATAATTTTTATTTCTGAGTGCGAATGATTTCTGAAAGAAAATATTTATTGTCAGAAAGCAAAAGTGTTCTCTCTTTGATAATTTTATTATGCTATTTATTTATCAGGTTTAAAAATGTTTTTAGATGCACTCTAGCCGTGGGTCCATTGATAAGGAGGTTTAGTAATTAAAAAATTTTTGTTCATACCAAAAGGTTTCTGCGTTTCCCTTGTCCTTCTCCTTTGTGTGTATTTCATAAACGCAGTATTAGAATATTCGACTATCACACATGCATGTCACTGATCGAAAAATTATTATACCGTGGCATTTATTAACTAGTACTTGAATTTTTAATATAAATAACTACTAAATCAGAAAAGCGAAGATTCCTTACTGAAAGCTACTGTTAGAATACCCAAATTAACCAAATATTTATCGACACTTAAATGCTAACACAGACCTACATGGTAATTTAAAAGAACAAGAATTTCAATAGCCAAAAACATTAAATCATTTAAAGGCTGATTACTTCAAAATCGACGCAGTTACATAAGTTAAACAAGAGTAGCATTTTTGTGTGAAATAGAAGGGCCTTTCATAGTTTTCATATATTGGAAGTATTAGTTCAACAGACAAAAAGTTATGTTTGGATTTATTGCAGAAACATGTTGTAACTAGCGCCCTATATAAACAATGCCAGTGCAAGTTTCAAATTAGTAATTTTCATGACAAAAGGAGCATAAAAATACAAATTTTTGAAGGAATCCTATCGAAACTTTCAAATTTATTTAGAAATTTCAAAATAAAATTTTAACCATAAATCTCCTGTATTTCCAACAATTGATATTGGTGTAATATATTTTGCACTAAATCGTAGTATTTTTGTATCTCGAATCTCTACTTTAGAGACTACGCATTCTTAATGATTCAACCTGTATAAAAACTTTTTTAGCTACATTTCAGAAAAAAGGTGGAAAATAAAGATGATATTAAAAATTCGATATAATAATACATTTATCATTCAATAATTCTTCCTTCGTTTAAAAATCATGAAACTATAGATAAACACTTTCCAATTAAGTCCAATAAACTTACCCAAAATATGGAAAGTTCCAAATGATGGGTAAGGGTACATTGTTTTGTCCGATACTCTCCATGAGGTCTCTTTTTTAACATCAAACACTATTATTCCAAAAGCTTGACAATCAGCTGCATAAACAAATGTATCTCGACACTTGGAATCACGAACATCCACAGTCGGTGTAACAAGAATGGAGCTGGACTGCAATTGGCTATCTGGTATGTCGTATCGAACAAGCAATTCATTCTGAAAGTGTATTGAAATGAAATTGTTTCTAATTTAAGTTATATTCACTTACAGTTGCTAAGTCAAAGGCTAAAATTTGTGCTGGACATATTCGCGTATTGCCAACTCGACCTGCATCTAAAATCCATAAACGTCCACATTCGTCAATCTAAAAATTAAATTACTGTGTTAACTCAGATCAAAATCTTTTTATTATAGTTACAGATACATTCAACAGTATTATTAATATTTTAAAGAACCACGACCATTCAGTTATAGAACTAATTCTTTAAAGCATGACTAATATAGTTTTGTACTATAAAATCTAATAATGTATTTCAAAATAACAAAGTCCTAGAAGGATATTGCTATTTCATATACTTATATTTTTAACAAAATATACACATTTCATAAAGATAGTTATTACTTTTTATTATCAAAAATTAAGCTTAAGCGATTCCTATATATATATATATATATATATATATATATATATATCAAACAATGAAATTTAATGGCGAGTGACTCAATATTAGCCACAAGGGCATCCTGTCGACGCGTTTCGCCCTTGTTGGTGCTCATCAGGACAGGAGTAGCAAAGATGTGGCTAATATTGAGTCACTCGCCATTAAATTTCATTGTTTGATATTATTTTAGGACTCATTAAATTTACTTATTCTTTATATATATATATATATATATATATATATATATATATATATATATATATATTTTATATTTTCTTGGCCATTTATATTATTTTTGCAAAACTTTTCTTGGAACTGGTCATTAATAATTAATTTGAATGTTTTCTACATGAAAAATAAACACTTTTTCTTGCTTTTAATTTTTATTTATTTAATTAGAGATATTTTATAGGTTTCATATTTGAAAATGGTTGTTTAACCGAAACGCGTAATATGAATAATAAAAATTAAAAAGCAAGAAAAAAGTGTTTATTTTACATGTAGAAAACATTCAAATTAATTATTAATGACCAGTTCCAAGAAAAGTTTTGCAAAAAATATATATATTCTTATAATAATAGGGTAGTTTAGGGGTAGGTTAAGTCATAGGGGTCGTAGAATAAATAAAAACACCTTCCAGTTTAAGAAAAGCACATAATTCCAGAAATTATAAGAGTAAATCGGTCACTTTACATATTGTTAATTGAGAGCACACTGTATATAAAATACATGGGATTAAATGCATGAGAACATAAAAATGTCTAAGTGTAAAGTACAAGTAAAGATAAGATTTTAAAAACACAACAAATTGCATCAAAATTAAATCAACCGGGAAACCTAAATAAATTGGCATTACAAATATTTAACAATTGCGTTAAAAATATCATCGTACACGCATTCTAAATGATTCAATATTAGAAAATCGTACGTGACAGGAAGAAATCACATTTGTTCAAAAATCCAATATTATGTAGAAATAAACAAGCACCTGGCGATGCAATAAAGACGATAAAATTTAACAAACATCCGAATACCTGTGTTAATAAAAGGCAAAAGTTGGAAATTCTCAAATAATACCACGATATGCGGGTGGCGTACGTGACAGTCAAGGCATGCACTGAAAGATTTGAACTATATAAATGGTGAAAATTCCAAGGTATGCGAGATAAGCAGAAGTATCGTCCCAGAACGTAAATAAGCCAATAAAATCAGGTGGAGGTACGGCTTATATATACGATAATGATGAAGCGACAAGTTAGTCTATATTTAAACTGAGCTACGACGATGTTCGAAAATGTTAAGAATTTAAGTAATCAGTGAAGCAAAAATTCAAAGTAAATCAGAGTTAAAAAGTGCGAGAATTTATGCTACGAAAATAAGCCGATCTATAAATAGACGTAAGTAAAACGACTTAATTAAATCCATTTCTAATATAAATAAAACAGGGCTTTTAATTCCGACATGGATTTTATTTCCGACATTTAATTTGGTTTTAATATCGAATTTTTAATTTCGACTTTTAATTAGAGACATATTTTGATTGAGATGGCTCTAATTTGGGATATTTAAGACAACTTTAATTTGGGACTTCGAAATTTGAACATACTCAAATTTTGAAGATAGTTTAAAAATGAAAGTATTCTAATTGGGCATATTCTGACTTGGCACAATTTTAATTGGAAACAATTTATGGGACAGGCACATTAATAAGAAAAGCGGACACAAAAAGGGATGCAGATAATAGACTAGGATGGAACTACAGAACCCATTCCAGGTTAGCAATCTTAATACACTTTATTATTGAAAACTGTTTTAATTTAATACTTGTCACACTGTTTATTTGTAAGAGTCATCAAAAAGGGCCATATCAATTTATGACAAAGGGAATAGGTATCTTAGAACGTTTGAAGGTCCCTGAATAAGTAAAAGATATTTTTGCTGGCTTTCAGAAAATCATAAACCTGGTATATGTAGATATTCTGTAAAAGGGGAAAAGTTGTAAATATTATTAATCATTATATTGTGTATTATAGAATTGCTTTATATGATTCAATAAGATCCATTCGGGGTAAAAACCAAATTTAACATTTCATAACATAAGGTCATAAAATAATAAAGGAATGAGGGCTGATATCATATCAAATTTTTATGACATGCCCAATCGTGGGGCTCAATAATAATAATAGAGTAAAAATCACAGCAATTTATGACGCCCTTCGTAGGAGCTCGTTAATCCCAATAAAAGCGAAATTCGTAGCAAAATTTATGGTGTGCCCAATTGTGGGGCCTAACGTTCTAACAATTTTATTTTCGAATTCATAATTCGCTTCATTTAAGGTACGACAATAGTTAAACACCTTTATTAAGTAAAGTCATAATACATTTTACAATTAGAATATTACATTGTGACAGCATCTTGACTCGTTAGTCTAGTTGTTTTGGATGGCGGTGTATTTCACACCCAGTCGCAAGCGCGTAGAGAGGAATGACAACCCCCCCCTTTGGGATCCTCCCATCGTACGAGAGCACGAGATAGGCACTCGGCCATAGGTAAAAGAGGCAGCAGCATGTTTAAGAGAACAATGGCCAGTGACCTGCGGGTCGGTTTGATTAAGTGAAACATTTTCTGAATAACGGTTGGTAATGTTTAAACGTTATTATAGTGTGTAATTTGAAAATTTGTTTAGCGCAAACCAAGATTAGACGACGAAACACTACAACACTTAGGCGATGAGAAGTTAAACAATAATAACTTAGAACCGTGAATCAACGTTAAGAAACCGCTTCAATTTAACACATGCTTTTAGAGAATGGAAAGCAGATCTAATTAACAGGAGATCGTTTGTTGGTCCGAGCCAAGATACTACTTTGTTAGGATGTAGCAGTTAATTCCGCATGACGATGCAAATCCTATTTCAGCCTATGAAAGCAGTTTTGTTTGGTTCGTAGTAATTTTAAGAAATTCAATTGTGTTCCACTCAGGAAACACGCTATTTTATTTTGATACGTATAAATACGATTTTGTTATTCACTTTATCTGTTGCTAAGCTGGATTTCCCAGCGCCAAACTTAAAAATTCACTGTTTATTTTGTCAGAACAACACGTTGCTTCACTTTAAAATAACATGTGTAAATTACGTCATTTGTTTGTTTGAGATATACTGCTGACACTTGTATTTATGAAAGCAGATGCTTAGTATTTTATTACTACCAACTTTGAAAACGAGAATATCTTTATGAACATTTTCATTTTAAACTGAAATTAGCACATGTAACTTAACGAGAATATTTTGTATTTTAATTTTGACCATGTAATAGACCTAATCAGATCTGAATGGGTTAAAAACTATTAATGTAACAAGTTACACTCTGTTGTAATATTCTTGATCTAGAAACAGATTGATAAACCTTATCTTAAATTTCCAAACTACTACAAGTAATTATTTAATTTTGTTGCATTCAATTTTATTTAAAGTTAAAGGAATTCTTTCTAGTAAATTATTAACCTACGTTTAAAGTTTTTTATTTTGATCAAGTGTGATCAAACCTAGCAACCCAAAAAGGCAATAAGAGTTGAATTTTGATGCCACCCTTATGTAGAAAATATTCTTTTATTTTTTAGGCATATTTGAGGGACACAAACAGTGTTCCCATTTTCTATGTTGACTTAATTATTATTCTTTCTTACAGGAACAGCGTCTTATTCTATTAAGACATATTTTTGTTAAAGAAGGCAACCTTTTTTTGGTTGGGTTACCACGCCCATACAAAAAACCAACGTGGGGCAACAGTTACACTGGCGCCGGCAACGTTTGGGGCTTCGAAATTTGTTTGTTCATAATTTGATTAACCTCGAAATTTGTTTGTTCATAATTTGATTAGCTTCAAAATTTGTTTGTTCGGGATTTATTTAGCTTCGAATTTGTTTGTTCAAAAATGAGTTTTACTTCGAAATTTGTTTGTTCAAAATTTATTTTGCTTCGAAATTTGTTTATTCAAAAATTATTTTGCTTCGAAATTAGTTTGTTCGAAAAGTATTTTGCTTCGAGATTTGTTTATTCAAAATTGTTTTGCCTCGAGATTAGTTTGCTCAACGTTATTTGACAATAAGGTTTAGTTGTTTAAAAGATTGGTTGTAACGTTAAACCACAGTCAGTCAATTAATTAACTTAGCCAAATTTATTTTTAACTTTCATTCCGTTTTGACCCAATTTTTTTTGATATTGTTTTGGTAAAATTTATTTTTCCAATACACCTTTCGACTTTTACCTTTAGTTGCCCGAATTTGTTTTGATAATTTTTGTAAGGTTTAAATCATTTAGATTTACCAGTTTGATTTCATTAAAATATTAGGCTTTTGTAATCATGTCGGATATTCCGAATTATTTGTCTACTTAAAGAAGAACGGGAGTAGTGAGTGAGAAACCAGTTTTGGAGAAAGAAAAATTTTCGGAAGACTGTTAGCTGAAGAAGCTAATAAGCCTGTAGTTTGATTTGCTTGAGTTAATAAAGAACATTTTTGTCCAAATTTGATGATAAGGCTAGAGATTCTATTTTGAAGGTACATTGGAGTGAGCTGTCGTCGTGTCATTTGAGAGTTGCTCTTGTGCAGAAGCACGTTTTTGATTTTGTTAGCAGATTTTTATTTAGATCGGCATTGCAACGCAATTTAGTCTAGGCGGGACTTGTCGTCGTGGTTGGTCGCTCAGCAGTATGTCAGTCCAGACGAGACTCAGGAAGAGTTGGTCGCTCGGCATTACATAAGTCTAGACGAGACTCGAGGTGAGTTAGGCGCTCTAGAAATTTTTTTTGCATCATATTTTTTTGAGTTGATGTAAATTTTTGTATTGTTAGTCTAGGTGAGACTCGTAGAGGGTTTGTCACTCTAGCATATGTAGGCGTTGTGAAGCATTGTAGTTGTTTCGACAGTTCGATTGGTAGTAGGATGAGAGTGTACCTGAACACTTATATTTTTTGTTAGCTATCGTCGTGATTAGTTTTTTTATTGATGATTCATAAGCAGGGAAATGACTTTTAGTTGTTGGTAACTGGTTTTCGAAGTATTCGATTTTACAACCTTTGCGTAGTGCTACGGCACATTTGATCGAGAAGTTTTTGGAAGAAAAAGTATTTCTTGTCTATGGAGTACCACAATTTGTTATTTGTGATAATGGTCCACAATTAATTGGACGTATTTTTAAAGCTTTGTGTGCAAGGTACGAAATTCAAAAGATGTGGTATAATGCTGTTTATGCTCCCCAATGCAATTTTGTGGAGGGAATCAATAAGACAGTTGGTACTGCAATTCGTTCATACGTAGAAGAACATGATACGTGGGATAATGAAATATCAAAAATTCAGTACGCAATTAATTCAGCAAAACATGAGTCCACCAACTATTCTCCAAATTTTTTAGTCTTTGGTCGTCAGGTACCCTTAAGTGGAAAAGCTTATAGTGAGAATTTTAAACCTGGTGAGGATGTTGATGTCGTCTCCAGTAGTAGACCTTCTTATGTTTTGGATCGTCAACTTTTGTTTGATATTTTTGGAAATGTCCGTGAAAATTTGCTTGTAGCTTATCAACGTTCGAGTAAACGCTACAATCTTAGAAGAAGAGACATTTCGTTCCAAGTCGGAGAAAGTGTTTGGAGAGCTAATAAGGTACTCTCGAGTGCTGGTGATAAATTCTCCGCTAAGTTAGCTCCAAAGATCGTTATGAGTAAAGTTCGGAAAAAACATTCCAATTTAGTGTATGAGTTAGAGAACGAAGATGGAACAAGAGCCGGGAAATGGCACGTAAAAGACTTGAAACCCGTTGAAGTAGCGTGTCCAAGTGAAAATGATGATCCTGACGATTAGTTCCGGTCTGGTCATCTCTTTGATGTTAAGTAATACAGTAGTGGTTTGCTTTGTTTTGTTCCGATTTTTGATTTAGTGTCGTTTCACTAATTTTGAGTATTTTGTTTGATAAGTGGAACAAGTGGTTAAGGATTTTGTAGGTTTTGTTGGTTTGAGGTGTGCATTGGTGTGCACGCTGGTCGTTTTGTTCGCGCGTTATTCGGAAATGTGTTTAGAAGATGTCGTTGACAGATATCTTTTTAATGTAGAAGTAGGTGGGCTATTTAAGTTGTTGGTCCTGATTTCTACATATCAAGGTAGAGAGAATATTGATTTATTCTTTCCCTTGTTTTGACCGTTCGAAATATTTTTGTTTGAGTAGGTCAAAATGGTGAGCCTCACCATTTGGTCCATCACTGATGGGACCTGTTGTTTGGAAATTAGTGATAGGATAATCAGTAGGGTGTAGGAGATTACAGCCCTATCTGGTTCAATTTTGTATTTGAATTTGTTAAGTAACCTTATGGTTAGGTTACCTTAGTTTTGATTATCTCTTTGCGATAAAGTGATAATATTTTGTATTTGAATTTGTTAAGTGACCTTATGGTTAGGTTACCGTAGTTTTGATTATCTCTTTGCGATAAAGTGATTATATTTTGTATTTGAATTTGTTAAGTGACCTTATGGTTAGGTTACTTTAGTTTTGATTGTCTCTTTGCGATAAAGTGATGATTTTTTGTATTTGAAATTTGTGCGCAACCTTTTGGTTGGGTTAATTTTGTTTTGATTATCACTTTGTGATAGTAGTGTTTGAAATTTAGGCCTATTAGTAGGGTCTTCCTTTTGATTGTCACTTTATAGTGATAATATTATGAATGGTTATGCTGTTTTGAAGTAGTAGCATTCCCTTTTTTTTGTAGATAGAGCTAATAGAGCTCCAGGAAGTGAAGTTTTTTAGTGGAAGTTGTGATAAATTGTGAAATGTTTGGTTACAGTTAGTAGATACTAGCCTTGGTAAGAATAAGAACCTCTAGTTGAAGGATTATTCTGAGTTTGATTTTGATTAATTTTTTCCGTGGAGTGTTAGACTTTCTAATTTGACCCCTCCCAATTTTGACTTATACCGATTGTGACTCCCCGATTTTGTCTCCCGATGGACGTCAGGTACACGTAGTTACCAACACACGCGAATTGTAAATATTTGTCTCCCTCGTTTGAATAAATTCGTAAAAATTGTTTTGATAGTTAGGAAGGTAGAAAAGGCTAGTATATTAAAAAAAAAAAATTTTTTTGTATTTGTTATACTAAATTCCTTGAAAAAAAATTTTTTCTTTTAGGAAAGGGGTAGTGTAACAATTTTATTTTCGAATTCATAATTCGCTTCATTTAAGGTACGACAATAGTTAAACACCTTTATTAAGTAAAGTCATAATACATTTTACAATTAGAATATTACATTGTGACAGCATCTCGACTCGTTAGTCTAGTTGTTTTGGATGGCGGTGTATTTCACACCCAGTCGCAAGCGCGTAGAGAGGAATGACAACCCCCCCCTTTGGGATCCTCCCATCGTACGAGAGCACGAGATAGGCACTCGGCCATAGGTAAAAGAGGCAGCAGCATGTTTAAGAGAACAATGGCCAGTGACCTGCGGGTCGGTTTGATTAAGTGAAACATTTTCTGAATAACGGTTGGTAATGTTTAAACGTTATTATAGTGTGTAATTTGAAAATTTGTTTAGCGCAAACCAAGATTAGACGACGAAACACTACAACACTTAGGCGATGAGAAGTTAAACAATAATAACTTAGAACCGTGAATCAACGTTAAGAAACCGCTTCAATTTAACACATGCTTTTAGAGAATGGAAAGCAGATCTAATTAACAGGAGATCGTTTGTTGGTCCGAGCCAAGATACTACTTTGTTAGGATGTAGCAGTTAATTCCGCATGACGATGCAAATCCTATTTCAGCCTATGAAAGCAGTTTTGTTTGGTTCGTAGTAATTTTAAGAAATTCAATTGTGTTCCACTCAGGAAACACGCTATTTTATTTTGATACGTATAAATACGATTTTGTTATTCACTTTATCTGTTGCTAAGCTGGATTTCCCAGCGCCAAACTTAAAATTCACTGTTTATTTTGTCAGAACAACACGTTGCTTCACTTTAAAATAACATGTAAATTACGTCATTTGTTTGTTTGAGATATACTGCTGACACTTGTATTTATGAAAGCAGATGCTTAGTATTTTATTACTACCAACTTTGAAAACGAGAATATCTTTATGAACATTTTCATTTTAAACTGAAATTAGCACATGTAACTTAACGAGAATATTTTGTATTTTAATTTTGACCATGTAATAGACCTAATCAGATCTGAATGGGTTAAAACTATTAATGTAACAAGTTACACTCTGTTGTAATATTCTTGATCTAGAAACAGATTGATAAACCTTATCTTAAATTTCCAAACTACTACAAGTAATTATTTAATTTTGTTGCATTCAATTTTATTTAAAGTTAAAGGAATTCTTTCTAGTAAATTATTAACCTAAGTTTAAAGTTTTTATTTTGATCAAGTGTGATCAAACCTAGCAACCCAAAAAGGCAATAAGAGTTGAATTTTGATGCCACCCTTATGTAGAAAATATTCTTTTATTTTTTAGGCATATTTGAGGGACACAAACAGTGTTCCCATTTTCTATGTTGACTTAATTATTATTCTTTCTTACAGGAACAGCGTCTTATTCTGTTAAGACAGGTTTTTGTCACCGAAGGCGATCTTTTTCTCTTTGGGTCTCCACGTCCGCCCTTAGAAATATGCTATGCTTTTAACATGAATCAATCTGGACTTGGTGGCGCCTATTTGTTTTAGTTTGAGTGTGACCCCCCAACAGATTTCGACTTACCCCCCCATTGCTCATAGCTCTACCCAAGGAATAGACCCCTAGTTACGTCGGAAGACTTCGTTTTACTGACACCAAATGTGGGGCTGGTGTTTTAGTAGTTCTAGTAAGTTTGTTTCACTAGCACCCATGCGTGAGGCTAGCGGAGCCAATTAGAGAGAAAAAATGTTTCAACGTCACAGCAAAATTTATAGACCCAAATCGTGGGGCTAAATTTCATAGCAATATATATATTGATGTGCATTAGCGCTAGCCGAGTCTAGAAATAAATAAGCTTATTCTAGCTTGTGCGGTTCAAACCATTATAATGCTATATAAATAATAGTAGTTAGTATTTGGCTAAATAAATTAAAGAACGATTTAAATTACAAGTGGACAATAATATTTCTTTACACTTAACAAATTTATTTCAATAAAAATACACATTTTTAGTAACACTGTGGTGACATAATATAGCATGGTGACATTAGAGTTCACTTTTAATTTAATTTCGTTAGATTAAAGGTCGTTGAGTGGGTTTATCATTAGGTAAACATGGCCAAAGAGGCCTAGCAGAAGAGAAAGAAAAAGTGGTTTAATGTTAAAATGTACGTCAACAGATATAAGAAAACTAAAAAGGGCGTGGGGATAAAGTATGAAATACGGATGGTTTTGGTCAGGCGAGGTTCTTTCGAATAATGGCGTGGCATTGAGGGAGCTTCGATATAAGCAGTCAGTTAAGGTAACGTAAAAAGAAAGCTTTATTAATTAAATAATTTTAGTGCACTCGTAAAGGAACAAAAATTTTAAGAGAATGGAATTTAGAGTATAGCATGCTGTAGGTGTATGCTTGGGAGGAAATTATATTTTATTTGAAAGTGTAACCAAGACAAGAAATCACTTTTTGTTTAAAAGAGGAAGAAATTATGTTTTGGTTAAAAATAGAAATAATTCAGACTGAGGTGTACACGATTTGGAAAGAAGTCTTTTAAAGAAAATAAAGTTCCGGCAAGGACATGTGGTTATTTGCAATTTGGGTTCAGAAGTAGTTCAGTTTTAAATCTGGTTTGAAGAGCAAATTAGATGGGTATCCCGGATAATGTTAATTAAACTTATATTAATTGGTAAGAACATTCCATATTTTATTTAGTCGCTCTATAAATTGAAGTTTGTCAAAGTTGTAAGAATTTAGTGCATCATGAATTTTAACATTGGAAAGAGCGTATTATTTTGTATCAAGAGCAATTAATTTCAATTTGAAATCCTTTTTTTTACTGTCATTTAAATACAAGAATAATTTTATGTGAAGGTAACAAAATAACTTGTTGCTTGACCACATGTTGAGATAACAATTAAGTCAATGTGTTTAATTTGTACTATGTACCAAGATATTATTTAAAGGTTGAAATTCTTTCTGAAAATAATTTAAAGTAAAGATAATTTCAAATCACTTGTAATAGTGGCTATTGTAAATTCGGTCACAGTACTGTACACGAAGTAAAGGCCTTCTTATGTAAAATAATTCATCAAATATTTGATATACATTAAACAGATTCATTAATTTTGTTTGGTGCTGTAAAACACCATGATTGATAATTTATGGAGACTCTAATATCATAACTTGTAACTATTTAAAAGAAACTCAAGAGAAGATAAATTTATGTTTTACTTAAAGTCTTATTTCTTTATATCTTAAAAAGAAAAAGGTTCTATATACTATTACAGAAATTTGTGAGGTACTAACAGGTTATAGTTGTGTTACTTTGTAATTCTACCAATAGGTTTCCGCAAGCTGAGTTAGTCAAGGCATATATAATTGAGACATATATTTAGTCGAGGCATATAATTGAGACAATAGTTAGTCGAGGCATAGATAATCGAGGCTCATTTATCAGGACATGTGGTAAGGTATTGAAAAGGTTTTAGGAAAAGAAACTACGAAGAACCAACGAGTGGCTCGAAATCACAGCAGAAACAACGACCCAACGAGTGGCTCGATATCACAGCTGGAACGTCGAACCAACGAGGCACGATATCACAGCAGTATATATATATATATATATATATATATATATATAAATATAAGCTTCACTCCTATTTAATGGACTGGTCTAATATTTTATGTTTTTTAAATTAGTTTGTAGATGAAAAATTGGGATGATGTAGTCCAAATCAAATTTGATTTGGACTACATCATCCCAATTTTTCATCTACAAAACTAATTTAAAAACATATAATATATATATATATATATATATATATATACTGCTTTATATATATAAATATATATTACTATGTAATTTGTAGCTTAGAATGAGATAGATAGGTCATACGACAATTAAGGGTAGGCTAGCATGTATAGATTCCATCTATTAAAAAGTTAAATGTATAAATACCACTTATTAAAAAGTTAAATAGGTGTCATAGAAATCGTGGGTAACGATTAATTAATTAAAGTAGGAATTTTAGAGTTAACTAAATTTCAGTTTCAGCTTTGCACTTATTTGCAAGGAAATTTTATAATATTTAAAGAGCAGAAACAATAAACGTTAAGCACCTATCATAAAAGTCAATTTATTGACGTATAATAGGCGAAAAGCTTTTTCATTTAGCTTTAGCTTAATAATTTTACGGGCATAAGTTTAATGAAGTAGAAACATTTAGTTAATATCGTTTAGCATATGTAAATAGTATAGGACAGAATTTAGCATAAGATAGCATTTAAAAATACGAACTTGGTAAAAAGAGATAGGAAAGTGTCTTGGATGAACAACACTCAACGGTTACGACAGGCATATTTTAGGTAAGGATTATTTACAAAAATAGGGCGCGTTTTCAACAACCTCATAAGAAAATCAATATTTTTTACGAATGCAAATAGACGTTAAGGCAAGCAGGGATCGATATGAAAACAAAGACAGATGGGTTATAGCATATAAAGGAGGGAGATGCAAATGTCAGATATCGGTTAGACTTGGTAACTAACGAAGGAACAAGGATAAGTTCAAAGCTATAAGCAAGAGTGGGGTATAAGATGTTTGTATAAGATATCGATTTTATATGGGGGGAGAAATTTAGAAATGTTATTGGACGTTATAGGTAGAAGTGGAAACGCGTGACAGTTTGAGTTTAAGAGGGGGTACATAGGTTAGTGGTATTCGTAAACGAAGCATGCGAGAGAAAATTGTCGTATATAAGATAAAGAGAGAAGGGGCTAGGTTGATTTTACATTGGGAGGCGTGAATATAATGAGAATTGATTTTCAGTTGAGGCTAGTTTAGGCGAAGCAGACTAACCGTTAAAAGAGTATAAGTAATTTTCGCGCTAATTTGTGGGATACGAGCGTTAAAATTCCAGGAGTGTAAGGACCGTTAATGTTTATCTACAAAATTACAGTAAACTATGGAAGGATAACTTGGGGTTGTTAGAATTTGATGTCGGTTATGATTTTGGGTTTCGAGAAGTGAAGCAAACGGCTAAGAGGTTACTGAGAAAATTGAACAACAGGGGGGTGTTTTTGGTCTATATAACCAGCTTGTAAGGGGGTGAGAAGCTCTTTTCTTTTCTTCGCTCGTCATCGACGTTTAACTCGAGTAGTAGTCAATATTATTATGTCCTTTTTTAAAAAGTTTTTATTACACACAAGTTGGTGTGCGGTAGTACTTATTGTTGAAAATATTGAAGTATATGTATAAATAAAAAGCAAAGCTTTTTCTAGTCATGTAATTACAGACTACTCTTACTTTGGTTGTTGGGGTCTGCTAGGCGTCCTAAGATGGATGTGCAATTGTGATGCATCACGTAGTGATTTGCTGATGGTAGATGGAATAGTATAGGAGTCTAGGAAGTTGGGATGCACAATCAGTGGTTTGGTGGGGAGATATGAATAGCTGCGTGCAGACGGGAATAGTATGACTCAACTTGGAAGTGGTTCCATAAGTCACAGTCAGTATTGAGGACATCATCATCGAGGGTTGGATTGCGGATGCAGGCGGTGTGATGGTTACCAGGTAACTCATTTTTATACAAACATTGCTGTTGAGTTTTTTATATGTATTGACACTTTGTGCTTTTTGAGTGTTTATTTCTATGAATCCTATGAACTCAAGAATGTATTGAACTTTTTATTTAAAGGAAAATATGGTTATGTGGAAAAGGATATGTAAAATACAGATAGAAACGCTGTGTATGTACAAAATAAAGGAAACTTTTGTTGTTGCAGTGCTATAATTTTGCACACAGGTTTAAAAAATTTTCAGTGAGAGCTCATGTTAAGACAGGGGGTTAAGAGTCAGGTATGAGGTTAGAACACTTACTTTAAATTGGATATTTGCAAAATGAGAAAAATTTGATTCAACCACATTTTAAAAATAAATTGTTTTCTTATCAAATGAATAAATTGTTGTAATGGACAAAATTTTGGAACTAGTAATTTATTTTTGTGTAAATAGAGTGTGATGTTGTACTTGCGCTTTTTGGATAGGATTGTATGGAAGAAATTTTCAGAGTACAGAAGAGTGGCAATTAGATGAAGTTTTATTTTCAGCAGTCCAGGTAAGCTTCATTGAACGGTTATAAGGGATTTTTTGTAGGAAGTAAGATTCGCAGAATTTATGACGCCCAAAAGTGTGGGACTTTTTCCAGCTTGTTGTCAGGGTAAATTCAGAGAATTTATGACGGCCCAACATTGGGGCTGTGTTCAGGGGAAATTCAGAGAAATATATATATATATATATATATATATATAATAAGATAAAATAATAACTTAGACTTTTATGCAAAGCCCAAATGATCATTTCAAATCGAACTAGTAATTGAAAGAAGGAAAATATAAGGTCTTGGACAGGATTTGAACCTGTATCTCAGTCTTGCCAGGACTGTGCGTTTACCAATTACGCCACCGAGACCGATGACTATAATTGAGAAATTTATAAATTTAAATCGTGTACAGAACTATACATAAACCTAACTTTCAATTACGTTTAGCATTTTTGTCAATTTTATCTGACATATGTTATTAATTGTAATACGATAGTTTTTATCAAGTTACCTTGTGTAAAAAAAACTACCTAATATATATATATATATATATATATATATATATTTATATTATACATATATAGACATATTGACATATTGCTGAGGGAAATAACCGCCACTTTAGTAGATTAGGTCATATGTTTCATTTATACAGTTCATAATAAAAGTTCGAATTTTCTTGAAAAAAACGGTACATAGAACTACGTTTCATATTATTTGAATGGATGATATTTTACTTTGATTATTTGTTTAGTATCAAGGGTAATTTTTTTAAAAGAAAGAATCATAAATTCTACTGAATATTGCACTCATTATCGCTCTAAATAACTACACGCATGTTGGCAGGTAAATTTAAAAGTTCACTATTTCATTGAATAAAATTAACATTTGTACTATTTGCAGTGATAAACTGAAATACCGAGGTAAATATGTATTTATATGAGAAAACATTTGAATTTCGAAGTTGCTCTGAGGCAGATAGTAGTTTGAAAGATCGCATTTTAGGTTGATTGCTTTCAACCAATCAAGTATTTAGTTGTAATTAGAAGTCAATACTGTTCGTGCATATTAGATGATTTTCAGCATGATTGATGTTCTTGGGGAGTAGTTAACGGATTTTAGCTTAAAGTTTAAGTTATAAATACGACGAGTGCAGTCGTAGGAAATGATTTTCCTTTTGTTCGACTGACAAGCGACATTATTGAAAGTAAAACGGTGATTAATAAAACTCAGTGCAAACTTTACAGCATTTACGATTTTTATAAAGTGTTTCAATTAGTAAATTTTAGCCAATTTTGGAAAATTGTAAGTAAACCTACATTTTTAAATTAGTTTAAGTAGTGGGGATTTTAGAGTTTCAGTTATACTGTATTTTTCTATTTCTTCATTAATTTTCTTAGCTTAATGCAAGTGAAAGGCTGGTGTAATTTAATTAAAGCTAAACCATCACGTCATAAAGCAAGTTTTAGTAGCCTAGTAGGAGGAGGCAAATTTTATTTACGGAGCATTAATATATTATTTGGAGCATAAATTATTGGAGGGATAGCGAATCGGAAGGTATCTCATGGCACTAGAGAATAAAAGGGTTAGAGTAGCTGTTAAGTTTTGAGATTTATTATAAAAGACTTTACGAAGATTTCTAAATCAGCATTTTGTAGAGGGTTCTGGAATTGGATAATTTTAATTATGAGGTAGCAACTTTTATGCTTAATCAATTTAAACGTGAAAGTCATGATTTCCATTTAGGAAATTTATTATTTGTACAACAGAGGACAATTTGCATGTATTGAGAAGAAATAAAGTATTTTAAAAGAATAAAAACGGTAGTGTGTGTATACTCAGACTGTGAGTGTAACGTAAAATTATCCTTGGTGTAAGTTGAAACTTTGATCTTTTCATTCCTTTTTGTCATCTAGTACTGTAAAAATTTTCATTCTTTTTTAAGAAAAAGCGAGAATACTAACACGACAAGTTCAACTACGCATTGAAAAGAATGAATAGTTAGCTATTCAAGAAACTCTAAACACAAAAATGAAGTACAAATAGAACAAAAGCAGGCTTTTCTTAAAAAGATTATTGACGTTTTTAGTATCGTACGCGAAAGTGTATTAGATATTATCAATATTAAGGAAGATTGATACCAGGGCGGATGGCGGTCTTTTGGTACCAGACGTTAAAAAAACATGTATACAGTCATAAATACCCAGACGAACGTAATTCATTTTGCCCTGACCTCGACAACCACGCTTGATCAGAGGCGGAAAATACATAAACAGCTCCGAATCGACCAGAAATTCGGTCCGTATTTTATTAATCGACGTAATTTACTTCTCTTTATTTGTTCTATGTTTGTACTTATTAATTTGCACACGTGTAAATCTTATAAATAACTAAATATAGTGTCATATATTAAGTATATTTTGTATTGCAAATATTGTGTATTGCTAATATGTTTTGTTGCTTGTGTATATATTGACTTATATGTCGCAACAGTGTGTTCCGCTAGATACCACCATTCACAGTGGTATCAATTGGCGCATGTGAAGAAGCATGTGAAGGAATTTCACGACAAGGATTGTTCAGGACCGAACACGCTATGCCGAGGAGAAAGAGGCAATTATCTTCCACTAAGCTGGTTAAACAACTTCCTCCAAATATTGCAGTTTTTGGACTGAAGTCAGAACCAGATGTCGCCCAACAATTAATCTAAATAATCACCATGACCACAGATGACTTTCGGAACCTCATCCATTGTAAAAAATCCGAGCTGCCGACATTCACAGGGGAACCATTGGAGAATCCGAAGGCTTAGTAACGGCTATGTCCACCTTAAGCTTGCTAGAAATCGAGAAGAAAATTCGCGGGGAAGCAGCAACCTGGTGGCACTTCTTCACCGCCTTAAAACTAGATAAAATCGTCTTCAAGGTCCAACTCATAAAGCTGTACAACAACCCAGCGACGGTAGTACAAATACAGTTACAGTACCTAGGGAGGAAACAATCGCCAGGCGTAAAGGTTGCCAATTTTCTACGAAACAAAATCTAACAGGTTGCCCGGTTAAAACTACAAATGAAAGGTGACCTTCGGTTACGTATAAGCTTGATATCATCTTTAGCAAGACTGTATATGAAGACCTGGCAACGTGATGGATACTATGCTGAAAGCATTTGAAGTCGACCAAGATTTGCAAGAAGTTGCTAAAGAGGCAACTACAATTCCAAAGCCGTGAGAAGATAAACCAAGGGCCACAGATCTACCAAAGTGAAACTTTTGCTCGAGAGGCATTTTTAACGCGATTGCCCTTTAGTCCGCAACAAGGAAAACGAGCAACCGGCCGAAACACGCTAGAATTCAGTCCGGTCGGTAGAAATCTGGTGATACCGTAACTAAACACTACCAATGAACATCAAGATCTACCTCGCATCACAGCAAGCCTGGACACATGAGCTTCCTGCTGTCTACTCAGACAAAAATTATTTCCCGCCAGGGCCACAATCCGACCAAATGACACTCTTGTTCAAATGATGATGATAAAAGTTGGATCAACATCGAAGACGAAACCGACATTAACTTCAACATTGGGCACGTCAAAGATAGAGAAACCTTTCTGGTTGTCCCAAGCTTAATAGAAGACACCATTCTTGGATGAGCCACCACAATGGCGGAAGTTCCCTCCACTTTGGAACCGACAACTCTGTACGCTACAGTGAAACCGGTCACGAAAACCAACACCTACGGTTGACTTCCGCCGGGACCAGATAAAACACCAGTTTCCGAACCAGCTGGTGCCTGCAGTCGAAGACTTGGTGACCGAATGCAACGACGTCATCAATGGGCCTCCCGCGCCGACAATTACAGCCAACGCTAGGCCCGTCATTAGGACGACATCATACACACACCGTCCCAACTGCTGCCCAACCAAGTTCTGTTTAGGGAAAGAAAAACGAGAGAGACGCATGATGGAGATATGGACAGACAATGTTAAGAACAAGGAGGTACTAGAAATGGTATGGGAAAAAGCAATGTGTAAAACAATAAAAAAAATAGGAAAGATAGGATGATAAGACACATACTGCGGCACGAGGGAATAGCGCGGCATATGTTACAAGTACAAAAAGAAAAAATGAGAGATAGAAGTGCACCTAGATTAAATTATTGCAAAAAGATAATGAAAATGTAGGCTGTAGGAATTTTAGGGAAATGTGTAGGTTAGCTCTGAATAGAAAACATCAGCAGCGAGCAATGAAAGAGTAATGTGTTAATCACAATAACAATCACTGGTTGTATCATGTGATTTAATTAACGCAGCTTGTACGTAGAGTAGTATTAGATGCTTAGATAACCATCACAAGCGTGATACTACGTTTTTGTGCATCGGATAAAAATAGACAAGGACTGAATGTATGAACGATTTGGTTGTTACCCTATATCAAAGTATACGTACTGAACATAGAACAAGGGCCTAGAAAATCGGGATCTCCAACTCATTTTTTGTGCTACCCTAAAAGTAGCAAATCTACTGGATGCCCATTCCACTAACTTTTTTTCAATATACCTTGCATAGGGGATGAAAGCATATAAATATGACTCCGAATCCTGCAAAATTCAGTACCCTTAGTGCTCATCACAGCCTGAGGACTCAACTACAGTCCTCAGCATGGCATGTGAACTACCTCAACCAGCAGAGCTCACCATAGCCTGCTTAAGAATCAGACTAGCCACGCTGTCCGCCGCTCCACTTGGGGCACGTACCGCAGTGCTCTCCATAGTCAGCCTAAAATTTTGACCCGTTACGCTACCCGACGCCGTACCTGGGGCTCGTATAGCAGTGCTCTCCATAGCCTGCTCAATACCTAACCCGTTACGTTGCCCGGCGCCGTACCTGAGGCACGCCGCATTTAATTCGACTATAACAATATAACAAGCCAATACGGATGGGCAGGAACCCCATTCGAACCACCAGGTTCAGCGGAAGCAATTACAGAACGCTCTCTGGCGTACCTTCCGAGACAGCCTACCGCTGTCGAAACTGTTGTCACCTCTGCCGCCGTCACCAGAGCAGCTTCAGCACTCACAAGGGCTGCTGCAAAAATTCATCCCAGCCGCCCCCACAGCAATAACGTCGAGAGAGATCATCTATTGCGATGACGCTGAATGTATCTGTGCGCTGTACCTCCGAGATAGCACCCCCATGGAATTCAATGGCAACATGCACGACGAGGTCTAGAGCACCACGACTTCCGAAGAGTCCCGAAAACCTCCGAAGACGTCTGGACCTCTTCAAACCATAAATACTTTCTTATTTTCGTTACTCAAGCCCTTACTCAGCCTCACGAGTAAAACCCGAGGTTTTCCGAAGACTTCCGAAGCCTACCGAAGACTTCCGAAGCTCTCAATATTGTGTATATAGTCAATGTATAGTTTTGTAGGTATATCATTATTCTTTATAACTCCCGTTGATCCTCAAGTGAACCACGAAGAGTCCCAAAGACCTCCGAAGACGTCTGGACCTCTTCAAACAATAATATTTTCGTTACTCAATCTCTTACTCAGCCCCACGAGTAAAACCCGAGGATTTCCGAAGACTTCCGAACCTCTCAATATTGTGTATATAGTCAAAGTATAGTTTTTGTATGTATATCATTATTCTTTATAACTCCGCGTGGTTCCACGAGCAACCACGAAGCCTTCCGTAGATTACCGAAGAAGTCCAAAGACTACCGAAGACTTTTGAACGTTCTCCGAACTCTGTCTATACCTGTTTACTTAGTATTTAAGTTCCTCTTTGGTTCCACGAGCAACCACGAAGCCTTCCAAAGAATGCCGAAGACTTCCGAAGTACTTCAAAGTGCATAATCTGTTCATTTTGACTTTTTACTTGTATATTTTATGTACTTATAAACTTTCTTTATTTTATTTTGCTTGTGAACATTAAAAATAAGAATGCTAAGTCGACATACTTTCAAATGCCGCCTACCCCGACGATAACATGGAGCTGTTTACATATGTTTTCCCCCTCTGATTGCGCAAGTGGTTGCTGTCGTCGGAGCAAAATGAATTACGTTCGCCTGGGTTTTTGTCTGTAAACAAGTTTTTTAAAGTCTGGTAACAAGATAAGATATTTCTTCTCAGTCAAGACAAAAGGCCTGTGTGGCTCGGTAATTGGAGAAGCCTATGTATTTATTATCAGCAAAAGTGAAAAAATTAATTTTAAAATATTTTTATTTGGAGATGAATTTAATACAACGTTCAAAGAAAAAGTTGGATTTTGGAATATTTGCGTATCATGTTCTTTGTACGTAAAAAATGGATCTAATATCTGATTACAACAAAAGTTCCCTCTCAAGATTTGGAGTTTTAAAAATTTTTTTTAAAGATATCGTAAAATTGATAAAAATGTAAGTCCTGTTACAATAATCAGATTTTGCATTTATTTGCGTATTTGGTGCCGAATACAGTAGCTTTATCATTTTTGACGAACAAATTACGATTGAAGCGAAAAAGGAAAACTAATCGTAGAATCATTAAAACGATTGTACTGACGAATCAATGGAGAAACAGATAATAATTAAAAATGTTCTAAATTAACTCTTGATCAGCCAGTACATATTGCAACATTTCGAATGTTTCTTCGAAAGATTTTCAATACTGGTGGAATTTATTAAAAAGGTAGAAGAGATAGTTTTAAGACTGAAATGGAAATTTCCGAAGAATTTGAATCTTAAACGATACGGCAAAACGAGCAGTAAAGCTTAAGCATGATCATTTGATTGTAATCAAGTTTTGTTCAAAAATATGGAGGAAAAACAATTTATTCTGCAAATTGTATCAAAACATAAAGCTCAATATCCTGGGAATAAAAATCCACTCCTATGAGAAATTGTAGAATATACTTATATATAATTTTTCAATTTTGTACATTTTATGTGTTGCTGTGCAAACTATTAAATATAATACTTAATATTTATAGATAAGGTACTTACTTAATTTTCATTTAGATATTGTCATAAAAAGTAAATTTATTTAATTTTAGCAGAATTGAGACACGTCTTTGTTTTGTTCGATTGAGATGAAATTTTACACAATTGTTTTCGCTCCCAATGAAACAATTTTATGGGGCGAGTTACATATCCCCCAAATTAGTATATAGGTATAATCAAATGGAACTATTAAAGCTAAAGAATAGATTGTTACAATGTATAATTGAAGGACATATTACAAAAGGTTAATGGAATTTCATAAACCAGGCATGAGAACGGATGCAACTACTTTGTAATCCAGACGTAACATAACACCGCAGGTGCAGGTTACAATAGATTATAAGAAACTTATTGTTAGAATTAAGATTACTGAGAAGTAATACTTTGTTTGAATAAAGAAACAGCAGACATGAGATGTGCGTTTCTCACAAGTGAAGCAAGAGCAGGGATAGCATAAATACTCTGAGAACACCAAGAGGGTCAGTCAGTCTCGAGCCTCACAACTTTAACATGGTTGGTTGTTCAGGCCACTCACCCTAATTTTAGTTAAATTAAATAGTGATTGTCAACTTAGAATATTTTCATTTCAATACGTTAATGAACATAACGTATCTGTTATTAAATTCAAATTGTAATTTCTGTTTAAATAAAATCGATAAACGAGTTTTTTTTGGAAGGAGGTTTTTAAAAAATCGCTCTAAGAGGACCAAAGCCTATCTGGCGTCCCGAAAAAAATTGAAAAGTAATTTGCATCAAGTATAAATGATCTCTTTAATTACGTGGTAATTACATTAGTGACATGATAAAACAGAAGTTGTTTTGATTTTAATATAAATAATTATACAAGAATTGTATTATGTATATTGATGTTTTCTATAATAAAGAAAAAATCTATTGTGTGTCATATTCGCACGGGTTTTCTAATTTTTATAAAAAAAAAGGATTGTTTATTTAAACGGTATCCGGGTATCAACAACGACTACTGCTGTGACAAAACTTGAGCACAAATAAAGTAGTATGAAAACAACTATAATAGTTCATAGTGTACAATATATCTTACTTTAACACGAAACACTGACACAATCCTATCTATGGAACACGCTGAAGGATCCTGATGCCACCTCCAAGAAGGATAAGGAGCTATTACTGGATTACCATTGTACTTTCTTGTAGTCACCCATCCAAGAGTTGCAGGTATTCCTTCTACAAATCGTGGAACTGTGACGAAAACCTTAACATTTTCAGGACCTGCAATATAAAATTGTGTCAACTGCATTGAACTGACTGATCAATTTAATATAAGCATGTTATACCACGGTATCAGTATCCTAAACAAAAAATATACAATATTGTTATCTGTACATTCAGAAACCATTTCAAAAGTTTATTTGATGTTCTAGGGTTTAAGCTGTTAAATAGTAGCGCTTTAATTTATTTTTTGTCTAAAATTAAGGTTCGAATAACAGCGTTTTATGCTAAGTATTAGTACAATTGTTTAATCATGCAGTTTGGACGCATAATACCTAATTTACCATTTATACTTGTGTTTCAAGTACTCTCTAACAACATGGAGTCTATGCATGACATGGACTATGACACGATTTCAAAGCCACGAAACTAAAACAAACAGAAGTAAAATCATTTTGTTACGAACTATTAGGCAACCCGTCAAACACGCAAGTTGTATAATTGAAGTGTATTCTACAGAAGTCTAGAACATTTACGCAAACACCAGACTATGAATCATCTAGTTAGTTTTATGGTATATATAAGATCAGTGATGAGTGTATATCAGTTAGTCTATACCCAAATGTCGTATATAAATCATATCGTGTATAGTTAGTTAGTCATTACGTTTTGAAAGTCCGATATTAAATATAAATTTGTGTTATGTGAACGTGCATATTGTACCGCCAACTTGTACATAAATAGACAAAAGGGTAATAAATAAATTATAGTAGTGTTAGTGTTGTTAATAGACCTATGGTTAACAATTTAGTTTAAGAAGATATTAGTGCTTGTAAATAGCATTAGTGTGATAGTGCTTCATTGTTAATTGGACTGAAAATATCTATAAATAAGGCATATACTGTTAATTAAACTTGTATCCGATATGGAAGAGAGGTCGGCTAAACTAGAAGTGACACTTAGTGAAAATCCTGCGAAAATGGAAGAATAGCTGAATCAAAATACAGCCACGCTAGAACAAAGATTAATGGAAGACTCCATTGTATTGAAAGAAGATGTCATTGAACAGGTAAAAACAGTTGAGCAAAAGTTGGACAGTAAATTGGTAAAAATTTAAGAAGATGTGATAAGCTGCAAGAACAAACGATTTTATTAGCAACGCGGCCACTTGAATTAGCAAACCAAGTTGTCAATCAAAACATCCCTGAAATAAGAGGCATGGAAGGGAACGAGCCAATACCGCCAAAATTTAAAGTGACACTGCCTACATTTGATGGTAAAACACCTTGGCCCCTTCATGTGATTTTTCAATACTCCACTCAAAGGTACTACATTGGTCAGGAAGCGAGTTTCTTTTACGTGAAAAATTTTGAATTTTGCCGAAGCCTTGCTGTTCCAACAAGGTAGGGATCTTTAACATGCGTGACAACACTCACACACGGGACCTCTATTTTACCTCTCATTCGAACGAGGGTGTATTTTTGTGAAAAATTCTCACCTAACATTTTTCAAGCAAACCGTGTCGGGATTCGAACCCGGGACCTTGAGCGTAGTAGTCACATACATACCAACTACGCCACGGAGCCACCGAAGGACAACAACCGCGAAGATGTGGTCTGCGATACTGGAACTGCGGTGAGGTTGGTAATATAAAGAGGCGTTGTACTCAACCAAAAAAAAACTACCGGTTGAGCAACAGCGAAAACTAAAGCAAGTAGACGAACGTCGACAGTAAAATGTAGTGCCCCGGAGATTATCATCCGTGCTGCATCGTCGATAGGAAGTCTGGGCAGCATTTATGTTGATGGTGGAATTAATGGTAGGGTTGTCCGATTACTTGTGTATAAAGGAGAGACAAGGACTATTATGATACCAGATTTGTCTGGTCGCAAAAAAGTTCTACCTGCATCGGTATGTCTGAGAACGGCAAGTGGTGAGAAAATTTCTACTCACGGAGAGACTGCCATAACGTTGGGAAAACGAGACAAACAAATAATCATTGGGTATTGGTAGCTAAAATTACAGAAGAAGTTATCTTGCAAATGGATCTCATGAGAAAATATGGGTTTCATATGAACATGAAAGAAAATGTGCTTCGGATAGATGATGATGAGATGCTATTTCAAGGGACGAGTAACCAGACGATGCAAGTTCAGATGATTTGTGATATGAAAACACCCAAGAAGACGGAAATGATCGTGATGGGACGCCCAGATGGTACTCTCCGGGAAGTACAAGTGTGCATATGGAAGCAATTGAATCGGAATGGGTCAGGAGGTATTACTTATTCAAAGAACACTGGCAAAGTCTTGTAATAAGATACCAAAAAGGGTGCTAATCCGCATACGGTGATTGTGGGAAGTTGTATTCCAGTATGACATATTAAACGTTGTGTGGACGACACAAAAGATAAACCAGCCAACGGTTGCCCACAGGTCGCCTTCGCGTCAAGGATTAAACAGCGACCAACTGGGCAAGGTAAAAGAACTGGTCGGACGATATCGAGGTGTGTTCGCACTGAATGATAGTGGGAAGGGAAGAACGAATGTGGTGCAATACAATATCAATATCAATACTGTTTTCTGTTTCTTTGATAGTTAAGTTACTTATAAAATAGCACTCTGATTATTTTAAGTAAAGCAATTAAACTTAAAATTTTAACAAACTTTTTTGATTTTAAATGAAACTTAAAAACATCGCTTGTCTAATAAGTAATTTCAAATTTATAAGCCGATGCCTAGATTTTTAAGACTGTACATTTGTGGTTTGTCTACGAAATTAGTTATTTCAAAAAACAAAAATAATTCGTTAATAATTAATAGAACCAATCGTAATTTCTTAACGGAAATTAACGTCTTGATAAAATTAATTATTCATTAAAATTTTCATGTATTTATCTAGGTTAAATAATTATTAGCAAACACATTGCATAACTGTAAATTGATGTAGACTAATTTTTCGTTTAAAGATCAATGTTTACGTTTTAATTTATTTGTGACGTTTCTAACAGAGTTAATTTACAACGTATACTCCGTGAATGTAGTGGTACCTTAACATTTTTTTCTACAATTGTCTGCTGAAAATACTTTGAATCCCATTTTCTATTTATATTGCTTCCTTTCTGCTCTGCAATTCGATGTTTAAAAGATTGGTCTGTTTAACTTATGCAATACTTATTGAAATGTCCACATCTTAGGGCCAAATTTATAAAGGGCACTCAAATGTAACTTAAACTCATCTTATCTAAGACTCATCCTACCCTCAGGTTAGTGTGAGTGTTACTCTGTGTCATTTATGGTATTCATAAACAGCTCCTAGTTAGTCACTCAATTGAGAATGCAATAAGGTTCCTTTTACAGTGTAAATATTGGTTGGCATTACAGAAATCACTAGGACATCACTGAAAGAATGACATACCCTAACTTCACGTTTATTTATGCAGGTCCTAATCTATTACTCTTATTGTTGTATATGCTCTCGTCGCTACGTACACGTATCTTACATAATTTGGTTATGCTAATCCTGTAAAGCGATGTATGAATTTATTATGGCAAAACGTTCGTTTATATCCGGCGAAGAAAAAACATTTGTCAAAGAACTTGTGCATCAAAAAATTAATATTATCGAATGAAAGAAAACGGATGCAGTATCCGTCAGCAAGAAGAAAAAAGCCTGGTTGGAAATTGCGACCGAATTCAATTCTGCTGGTGAAAATTCTTATGCAAGCAGGATTAATCAAACTTCTAGAATAATATAGTAATAAAGAATATTTACAGCGTACTGCAGAGCAATTGCGAAAATGTTGGGAGAATACTAAGTCTAGAAGACGGAAGAGTTGACTGCAGAGAAAAACTGTAGAATGGCAACAGGTGGGGATCCATATGTGCCACCCACCATGGACGATGTCTTTGATGCTACCTTAGATATAGAAATCAAAAACTCTGTAGATAGTGATGCATATTATGGAAACAAAACATATGGTATTGATACACATCATGATTATCTTTTAGATTCACCTGTGACAACAGTAGTAAATGGTGGTTATTTAATTTTGTTATTTATACTGTAAATTTCAAACAAAAAATAAGTGAACTTTAACTTAAATACGTTCTTATATTCATTTTCTTTTATAGATATGCAGATCAATGAAAGTATACCAGGTCCTAGTACTGTTACTATACAGAACATTTCTGTAGATGTCCAGGTCAACCTTGATGAACCAGGTCCCACCAATGCTGTCACGCCAACTGCTTCTACAAAAATGAGAAATCTATGTATCTTGCAAGGGGCACAGCAATCGAAAAGGAATTGGCTAAGAGGTTAGAGCGTACAAGTACTTTAAAAGTCCAAGAGGGGGAGTTACATCTTCTTCGCATGGAAGAGCAAAAATTAAAAGTACAAGAACAACGCATATTAAAGCAGGAAATGTTAAAAACTCAAAAATTACTAGAAAACTAAGAAAACATTTTATTACTACTACTTGTAAATATGTATAAGTATTAAATAATTGTGTAAATTATAAGTTTAACATTTTTTATTTTACTTATGCAGATATCCTTTTACACAATTCATAATATACAAATTAATTTATATGAAGTGTACAGGAAGTAGGCGAGGTTAACAATTACTGAAATGTTTCTGAATAAAAGCATTTCTAATTGCAATTCCCCTAATGTTATTAGCAGCTACAACGTGAAGGATATGATTGTCATGAACAAAATCTTGTTCACAGAAGTGTTGCCTATGTTTGATTGCTATATTGTGAAGTACGGCCGTAGCACCAATTACATTCGTAGTATTTGCTAATTTCAGCTGAAGTGCATTTGTTAAACAGCGAAAACCACCTTTTCATATCCCAAATGTTCGTTCTACAACATTCCTTGTACGTATGTGTGCTGCATTGTATCGTTGCTCTGGTATGGTACGAGGTTTTAATAATGGGGTATAAACATTATTTGTTTGTGAGTAGGCACTATCGCCTAATAAGAAACCCGGCAACCGTCCATGTTGTAAGCGCATATGTACAGAACTACTGTTAAATATTCTGCTATCGAAAGCAGATCCTGGCCACCTTATAACAATATCTAAAATTTCACAGCGTGGCCCTGCCACTACTTACTTGAATATTCAACGATATCCATTCTTTACGGTTGCGATATACTTCGGCATTTGGCCCACCGGGATTCTTGATTTCTACATGTGTTCCATCTACACACCCAATTACTCCACGAAAATGTGCTATATTATAAAATGCTTGCTTGATAACTCGAAATGCATTATTATCTCGAGGATATTTGATGTATCTATGTAGATTTTGCACCAATAGATTGCTTACTTCATTTATTATTCTACTTACTGAAAACTGGCTAACTTCTACAACATCACCAGATTACTCTCTAAAATATTACGACATTAAACCCATATTATTTCAATCTATATATTAAATAATTACTTGGTAACTGCCAGTGGCAAAATATCTCAGTGCAATACATGGCTTCAGTGGTTCTGGTATTGGAATGCCACGATTATCATTAATCCTTTCTATAGGATAAATCATTGACAATATTATTGCAGTAATAATATCTCTAGAAAACCTAAAGCGTTGTACTAGTTCTTGATTAGTGTATTTGTCTAAAGGATTGCTATTGTCTCTTACAATATTTCTGAAATGAAGATGTGAACATAAAGCAATTAAAATAAGGTACCTAATTTAATACCTGGGTATAGGTAAATAAACATCATCTTCTATATAATTTATGAACTCCAAAAAATCTTCCTCCATTGTTGAGGTTATGTGAACTTTAATGTTTGTTTTTCCGTATATGAATAAATTAAAGAGAAAGAAAAAGAAAGGGCTTGTAAAATTTAATATTAATGATCTTTATTAATTATGTTATAACACCACTAAACATAAACAAATTAAGTTAGTAACAATTGAGTGCACCAAAATCTACACTTAAGGAGCCTTAACTTCACACTCAATTTGTCCACATATGAGGGGAGCTTTAGTGACTCATTAACACCTAACTATTTTATGAATACAGTTAGTATGGCTAACATAAGATGAGTGGTAGTGACCTTTGAGTGCATTCTACGAATTTGGCCCATAGTGTATTTGCGGGAACATCTTTAAGTGAAAATACAGGGTGTTTATAAAAGAACTCCTTGATTTAAAAAAATCATAATTAAAAAACGAAACCAGTAATAAATTTTCGTGTTTTGAATTTGAGTTCAATATATTATCAAGATTGGTTTGCTAATATTCGATCGCAGTGCGTGGCCATGAAGCGAGCGTGGCGGGAGAAGAATGAGAACTTCCTAGAAAATGTTATATTTTCAGATGAGGCGACTTTTAACGTAAGTGGATCTGTCAACCGACACAACTGTAGGATTTGGAAGTCTGAGTCACCGCATGAATTCATGGAATATCAGCGAGACTCTCCCAAAGTCAATGTTTGGTGTGGATTGATGTATGATCGTATCGTAGGACCTTTCATCTTTGCAGAGAAATCAATGAATGAGGATATTTATTGTGAAATGCTTGAACTATACGTTTTCCCACAGATAGATGATATCGAACTAGAAAAGGGACCGATTGTCTTCCAACAAGACGGCGCGCCACTTCACTATGGCAACCGTGTCCGTGATGCGTTGAACTTGCGTTTCCCTGACAGGTGAATTGGTAGACGTGGGCCGATTGCATGGCCACCAAGGAGCCCAGATTTAACTCCGCTAGATTTCTTTTTTTGGGGACATGTAAAAAACATTGTTTATTCCAAGAATATCCGTGACATTGCTCATTTGAGGGAGAGGATTGTTGCAGTTGCAGCATGCGTCACGCCTGGTATGCTGCTAAATACCTGGGGAAGAAACTGATTATCGTTTAGACGTGGCCAGGGCAACAAATGGTGCACATACAGAACTTTATTAGGTATCAAAAAAAACTTGAGAAGATTTTCTTTAATACTGTATAGGTTTAATAACTATTATTTTAACTTTACTGTGTACAAATAAAACTTTAAATCAAGGAGTCCTTTTATAAACTCCCTGTATAATAGAAAAATTCGGCAATTCATTAATTTCTATATTGGAAAAGGCACAATGAAAATGTATTTGATTGTGATAAAGGTGCTGGATAGATGCTTAGCGATCATGTAAATTTTCAAATAATTTGTGTTCAAATTTAAAGCTGAACCTTACTACGCCGTTCATGTTTATACTACACTTGCACTGTTTGGGTCATATTGACCCATATGACAATTTTAAATAAGTAAAGGAGTTTCTTAATAAAATATGATTAATCATTTCATAATTCTTATTGGACGGAATAATATATAGTAAAGAATGACAATAAAAATATTTTTTTGTATATAAAAGAAAATTTACTAATAGCAATATCTGCAAATAATAATAGTGTTCAGAACAAACGTACGTTTTGCATATATCACACAGTTTTATATTTATTGTCACTTTGGATGCATTTCACATATCTGCTTCTTTTATATAACGATGTAGAAGCAGCACTTGTAGTAGCAATGTTGTCAACATCTTGTATACGTGATACCAGAGCAGCTGAAATTTCGTTCTAGGCATCGTGTTTCTTCTTCCGATTTTTGCATTGACTAGGGATTTTCCAAGTTCTTCAATATATGTATAAAATTCTCTTGTACAGTTTATTTTTATTCCATTCTGGATTGATGTTATACCATAAAACCATCGCATTCTACACTGATACATCTAGCATTTAATTTGTCTAATGTATCTACAACACCTTTTATAGTATTATAGTCTAGGATTGCTTGCGGTTTCTTATCGATCCTGTCTGTCACCTGTTTGGTCGTGTGAAGTGTACTCGTCAGTATAACAACTCTATTTTTTGATGACAGAAAACACGAACCCTATGTAAATGCAAATTTAGATGAATAAACTCCAACACTTTTGTAATCGGATATTCTAATTGGTATCTCGGGTTTATTTTTTCGAACCGTAGCTAACATCGTTATCTTTCCCTGCCCTAACGGATAGGGTGTAAAGAAATTATCACAAGTCAAATTTCTTCCTTGTTAGTTTTGCGCTAAATCACTAACTACTCTATTACTTTGATTTTTTCTCTTTTAGTGGAGTTAAATTAGGTTTTTATCTCGGAACTGGTTCAACCAACTCGGATTTTAATGATTGACGGCTTAACATTGTACAAATTAAATATACTAAAACTCTTATAAGTTAAAAATTACCGCTTTGTATTTAATTAATAAATTTGTAACGATTTTTTTTCTCTCTAATTGTTGGCTCCGCTAGCCTCACGCATGGGCGCTAGTGAAACGAATTTTCCTGGCCGACACTACTTTATTATCACCATGCTCCAAGTCAGGTGTCTGCAAAACAAAGTCTTCCGACGTAACTAGGGGTCTATTCCTTGGGTAGAGCTATGAGCAATGGGGGGGGTAAGTCGAAATCTGTAGGGGGGTCACACTTAAACTAAAACAAACAGGCGCCACCAAGTCCAGATTGATTTATATTAAGGGCATAGCAAATTTCTAAGGGCGGACGTGGAAACCCAAAGAAAAAAAGATCGCCTTCGCTGACACAAAAGCTTGTCTTAACAGAATAAGACGCTGTTCCTGTAAGGAAGAATAATAATTAAGTCACATAGAAAATGGGAACACAATTTGCGTCCCTCAAGTATACCTAAAAATGCATAAAGAATATTTTCTACATAATGGAGTTATAAAAATTTAACTCTTATTGCTTTTTGTGTATCAGGTCTGATCAAACTAGATCAGAATAAAAAACTTTAAATGTGGATTATAAATTTACTAGAAAGAATTTTCTTTGTTTCAGTAAATAAAATTCAATGTGATAAAATAAAATGAATACTTGATATACTTGTAAAGTTGTTGTAAGGTTTATCAACTGATCCTTACTCAAATAAATTACAATTCAGTGTGACTGGTTATGCTAAAGTTTTCTAACCCAATCAGATCTGTGTAGGTCATTTACAAAATTACTATACAAAATTTTCGCTTTAAGTTAACGGTATTAAAATTAATTTGAAGTCAAAATAATCACAAAGATATTCTCTAATTTTATCAAAAGTGGCAGTACTGTAATACTAAACATCTGTTAGCCATTGTGCAATTGTTGACGGCATTGTTCAAACAAACAGGTGACGTAATCGCAGCTGTTAATTTATGCTGAAGCCACGTGTAGTCACATATTTACGAAACTAAGTGAAATCAAATTTGATACTGGAGAAAACCAGCTTAATTACAGGTAAACTGAATAACAATTTTGTACTTCTAACAAACAAAACGAAATAATGTGCTTTCAGAATGAAGTACTGAGGAAGTTCTTAAATCTACTACGAACCAAATACCGGCTGTTGTCCTTGGTTGGAATGGAAACTACCTCGCCGTGCGGGATCTGCAGCTAATTATGCTTGTTTTCCATGCTTTAATACAGGTGTTGAAGCGAAGCGGATTTCTTACATTGATTCAAGGCAGCATTACTTTTGTAGCGTAATCTTCCGTTGTCTAATCTTATTTACAAATATAATTTTTCATTACGTAGTCTATAAGTTAAGGTTTCTAAATTGTAATTTCAAAGTGGTCGTTGCGATTTCTAATTTGTCGTTGTGGTTTCTGATTTATCGTTGCGCTAAATAAATTTTTAAATTAGCTAATATGATAACGAATATACAAAATGTGGATTATGTACTAACCGTTACTCAGGAAGTGTTTCACAAAAATAAGGCGACTCGGAGGTCACTCGCCATTCTTTTCAACTGCATCCTGTCGCTGCCTTTAACTATCGACGAGTGCCTTCGCTGCGTTCTTGCATGGTGGGAGGATCCCGGGGTGGGGTTGTCAAAACCTCTCACGCGCGCGCCAGTGGCTGTAAAATACACCGAACTCCGAAACAAATAGACTAATGACTCTAGATATTGTAATACTGTAAAAATTTGATTGTTACTCGTATCATTATTTTAGCTAATAAAGGTATTTTAATATTCGTTGTACCTTTAATGAATAGATTCTTTTACTGCGAAAATAAAATTGTTACAAATTATTTAAATTATATTTTTATTATACGAGAGAAAACGCATTCAATGTATGATGTTAGGTTCAATACCAATTCTAAAACCTTAAAAAGACTACAAGTATATAATAATAAAACGTTGAAAAGGTTTCTGGAAGGGATTTTAATGTAGAAAGAGACAGAAAATGAGCAGATGTTTTGGTAGGGTCTCGTAAGGACGCACAATCAATGAGTGTCAAAGGCGGACCTTTCAGACGTGGAGTCACAGACAATGTCGTCTATCTGGATTAATGGAGTTGCTTGCACGAATGATATTATTGAAGGAATGGAAACTTCCTGCAATATATCCTTTAAAAAGCTACCAACATGCTGATTCTACAATTGCGAGAATCACAAGAGATGATGGTGATGTTTAAAAATTGGAAGAATGGCTTCAGTCTCACGACCTATTCTCCGACCTGGACGAAATTATAAATATTGCAACAGGTATTATTGGTCACGAAAGGATCAATTGCTACAATGCCTTTAATCAAGTCATCGAGTTAAAATAAAAATAAACAACGAAAACTTTCCAATTGATCCTCTTTTATTGTTTCAATGTATTAGCGTATTGAAGAAATCTGATGCCGATTTGCAAGAGTATATGAAGTATGAATTAGTTCCTTACCCGTTATCGTTATACGACGACGCAGGAATGCGAAAAACCCAGAAATCTACCTTCTACAGTATCTTCGAAGAATTTTCAAGAAATGTCAACAATATCAACAATTTTGCTTATGTCATTGATGGTGGGATGCTTTTACATCGTGTTAAATGGCAAATTAACCAAAAATTCAACTCAATTTTAGATAGTTACGTGAGGTATATTAATAGGTATTACGGTAAAAACGTGACAATTGTATTTGATGGAGATGAAACAGACACCACTAAAGCAGCAGAACGAAATCGCCGATCTGTAAAAAATTCATCACTTGATTATGCTTTCGAAGAAGACATGCAGCTGAAAGTGGCGCAAGAAAAGTTTCTTTTAAATACCAATAATAAAGCTAGATTTGTAACTAAATTAAGACAATATTTAATAGAAAATAGCAGTTGTTCAAAACAAGCAGACTAATTGTGATCACAGCAATTGATTTATCTTTTTCCAATGTAGTCATAGTGACTGAAGACATTGATGTTCTTGTCCTACTAATAGCTTTAACAACAGATACAAATGAAATATATTTTTTGAAACCTCCTAGAGGAAAAACACCACAAAAAGTATATTCATCGGCCAGTCTGGATGAATTACCATACTGCAAGGAACATATGCTTTTTCTGCAGGTTTTTACAGGTTATGATACGACGTCGGCATTTTTCAATAAAGGAAAAAGCAAATTTGCAACAATGTTTGAATCGCAAAAATCTTTAGAAAAGGCTGCTGAAGTTTTCAAACAAAAAAATAAAAGTGTAGGAAACATTGCTAAAGCTGGAGTAATATGTATTCTCGCTTTATATGGCGCTCTAAAATCTATATCTAATTTAAATCAGTACAGATTATCCATGTTTTAAGGCAGCCATTGCAAAGGACAGTCGTGTACAATTAACGAATTTGCCGTGCACAATAGATGCAGCTACAGAACATCTGAAAAAAGTATATCTGCAAGTTCAGTTATGGATTGGAAATGGACAAACCTGCATCGATTGCGCGTCCATAACTTTGAAGGAGACGAGTTGGAAGATGCAGAAGATATTTGAAAATCTTTGTATATTATGAATAAAATTATATTTCATTATTGCTTATGGTGAATATTTATTTACAGTTACAAACAACAGAATACAAGAAAGTACATTCAAAAAATCATTCAACGTTTATTTCAATTTTTTCGCATTTTTTTATATTTCCAGTAAAAAATAACAATTTTTAACATATAGGGGTTTTAGTATTATTAATTTGTGAAATTTTAAGCAATAAATCATTAAAATTCGAGTTGTTTGAACCAGTTCTGAGATAATGCTCGTTTTTTGTCTAATTTGACTCCATTATTTGTTCTCCTGGTAATTTACCCATATGTACTTGCATATTCCATGCATTACTTGTGCTACCATCGCAAAGTGATCATACTTTGTGACCATATATTGCAAGTTTACTATAAGGATATATTGTTTAAATGGGCATCTTCCTCGAAAACCAACCAATTCCTCGTCTACAGTTACGTTTTCTCCTGGATTATATCATTTTGCAAGTTGTGAACCCATTGATCTTAAACCACTCGTATACCAGCTAATTTGCTTTACTTCTGCGTTCTGGCCTGTCACCACGTTATCAAATTATATCACACGTGTGAGCTTGTTAAAATTTACTAAAGACATAGTAGCACGAAAAATAGGCCGTGCAGACGCTTTATCCCACAAACTCTTCAACGATTCAACGTACTACGTATATACCCCAGCTAACAAGAATAAACCTAAATATTCTTCTAATTTGATATCATCAATTTCGTTCCATTTTTCTTCGAACATCCGCGTTCTTTCATTGTATGTAATTTTTTCTATTGCACGCAAAATCATTGATGTCATTAACATATTGAAACTTGATTTTATATTCGTTATGCGACTAGTTACATAAGCGGTTGGTCCTGTAATTGTTTTCATGACATTTGAAACACAACGACGCCCTTTATTTATCGTTGTCTTGAATTTCAAGAAATTTTTAATTTTATTTTTAGAATAAGTCACACTAGCTTGTTCATCCCCACTATTTGTTAAGTTTGCCAAAACGCTTATATTTTTTAACAGTTTTGTTGTTGTTCATACTTTCATCGGAATGAATGCAATCTTCCTATTCATAATCCGAATCATCGTCGACCTCTAAAATATCTTCTAAAAATTCTCTTCTTCCCATATTGCCCTCAATTCATCATCACTTAGTGGTTCTCTCATGCCATCCACAACTACCGTTTTGCGTGGAATTCTAACGTTTACTGTTCACTATAAAATTCTATTTCAAATTGCCGTTTAGTAGTGGTTAAATGTGAAAATATCATATAAATGAAAAGAAGGGGTAGGGCTGAAATAGATTCCAACTATAAAGCCAAGAGCAGTCATATACCTGGAGGTCACAGACCACTAGGTGGGAAAACAACACCTAGAACATTCGCACGATAAAAAACGATACAGGCAAGACAGCAAAAACCACAAGATTTACGCTGACTACTAGACGCTCCCTGAGAGGGCAGGATCAACCAGGATAAATACCTGGAGGGGACAAGGCCACTTCAGAATACTACACAAATATAATAGGTTTCCTATGCATTTTAATTCGATAATATGAATAGTTGTTACATAAATAAAGTAATAAACTAAAAATAAGTCATAAATTATTTGATTTATAACATTAAGCTTAATAAAACACACCAGACTGGGTTGTGGTCTGCGATTCTGTTCTCTGCAGAACATACGTCGTCTTTTAGCGATATCCAACCATGTTGACTATATCACCGCACCCGAGCTGAACACAGAGCAGACTGACAATGACATATTCTTTATTGAGCTACAATTACAAATCTTGACTCTTAAGCTAATTGGTATTTTGAAATTTGAATTTCTAAAAATTTTACATTTTTAGTCTGACTAATGTGAAAAGAATTAAGTGTTATCTTGCTGTCCTAATGACAGTCGACTTAAGGTATTTCATATATAAATTAAACTATGCTAATCTATAACTACTGTCTTCGGTAACAGAACAGACTGAGAAATTGCAGTTGACTATATTAAAGTATACGAGCTGGAAATAGAACAAACTAAGAATCGCGAGAAATTTCCAACTCATTTTTTATGGTACCCAAAAATTAGCACGCTCATTAGTCAAACTAATTTTGGATATTCTTTTACATTTCAAAATCGAAATACACAATTCCATTGGTTAAAGACATCAATAACGTTTTTCAACACACGAAGCATAGGAAATGGATGTGCGTAAATATAATTGCAAATTCTTCGAAAGACATTCGTCAATGCTCACCATAGCCTAAGGAATCCTCTTAAAGTGCTCCCCATAGCCTGTAAAACGTTCAGCGAGCAGCGCTCTACATAGCCTGCTATATTTCGACACGCAGTGCTCTCCAGAGCGTGCGTATTCTTCGACAGTGACGCTGTCCGCGGCCGTACCTGTGGCACGTCGTTATAATTCATTGTGACTAGTCAAATATTCTACATATGGGTGGTAAGATTCGTTCCATATACCAGGCCAATCAAAAGCAAGCACAGAAGTTCTCCGACGTGCGATCCGTTCAATCTTACCGCACCCAAAGCTTCTGTCGCCTATGCCACTATCGCCGAAAGAACCTATTCGAACCGCTCCTACTACAAGTGCATCCCGAAAAGTGGTTGACTGTAATCTCGTCGACTGCATCTGCCAAGTTTACCTGAGGGACAACACCCCCGTAGAATTCAACGGCGACGTACACAACGAGGCCTAAGTCACCACTTCCACGACGTCTACCGAAGGGTACCGAAAATTACTGAAGACGTCTGGGCCTCTTAAAACTGTAAATATTTTCTAATTACCACTGTCCAAGTTCTGTTTGGGCGTCACAGTTAAATTCCGAAGCCTTCCGAAAAATCTCGAAGACAACCGAAGACTTCGGAACCTTTTATACTTGTATATACTATAAATGAGTAGTTTTTAATTTTAAATCATAATTCTTTGTAACTTAATGTTGTGCCAACAAGTACAACACGAAGCCTTCCGAGAGTCCCGAAGACCGCCGAAGACCTCTGGACCTTTTCAAACTGTAAATATCTTTCAACTATCGTTGTTAAAGTTTCTCACTGCCTCATAAGTAAATTCCGAAGCCTTCCGAAGAGCTTCGAAGACTACCAAAGCTGTTTCCACCGCCTTCAAGCTGTATATACATTCATTTAATAAGTGTTTAAGTTTATTTTGGTTCTATATGCAAGCCCAAGCTTTTCGAAGAGTTCCGAAGATTACCGAAAACTTCCGAACTACTTCAACTATTAAAAATCAATCAGTTTTAACTATTTCATTTATATTACATGTATTTATGAAACTTATGATTATTTTTGCTTGTACTTATTAAACAAATAATCAAGTCAAACCTACATGCTTTCAGGCGCTGTCCACCCGAACGATAACAACCACTTCCTTGTATGCTGAATTATAATGGACAAGTAGTCTGCGCGGAGTTGATTGATAGACGCTACAGCCTCTTCTGCTCAAAACAGAAAACAGCCCAAACGCTAAGTATGAAATTGATTAGATTATTATCGGGAATGAAAACATGCACTACTATTTTCATTCAAATTTTTTTTGCAGTATGCGTACAAATCATTTATTCATTCGCCTAGTTTCATGATGACTAATGAAATATTTATTACTAATTTTTTCATTGGATTAGTTTTTCAAAAATCGAAATATTCGAATAGTAAGTGACTATCGAATTAACGAATAGTTTTAATTGATGGTTCTCATCGCTATAGTATAAGCCATGCAGAACTTAGGTGCTTCTGGCTAATAAGGTGTTATGTGTTTATGTTACTAGACCAAAACTATTTGAATACAACTTTGTTGGAGGGGAGTTGCCCCCTTCTCCTTATGATCGCCTTTGGATAAAGTGGACAGTGGCCAATCTGCTACACGCAACAAGTTCAACATGTCAAAACGAGTCCAATGCGATAACATTTTACCGAGCCACACCGTGGCGTAGTTGGTATGCATGTGACTGCTATGCCCAAGGTCGCGGGTTCGAATCCCGAAATGGTTCGCTTGAAAAATGTTAGACGAGCGTTTTTCATAAAATACGTCATTGTTCGTATGAGGGGTAAAATATAGGTCTCGTGTGTGAGTGTTGTCACGTACGTTAAAGATCCATACCTTGCTTAGAATAGCAAGGGTTCGGCAAAATTCCAAATTTTCCAGGTAAAAAAAACTCGCGTCCTGGCCAATGTAGTACCTTCTGGTGGAGCATTGGAAAATCACATGTAAGGTAACATTTTACTAAAGGGTCATATTGGCCCCGACGTAATGAACGTAATTTTTATTATTGCAACAAAACTAAACTAAATTTATAAACTAATTTAATTGTAAGATGTAGTTTATTATATAAAATCAATTGTCTTGAAGTCCTGGAGTTTAGAGTTAACTAAAGCAATAATATATCAGTTTAAAATTGCGATTGGATCATACAGACCCGCACAGTGCAGGAGGGTTAAGTACAATTGAGAACCACCAAAATGCAACTATTAATGTTCCTGAATGTGACTACAAACAAAGGTAATAAACAAAGTTTCCCAACATACCACAAACCATCACACTTTGGGTATGATTTTATATAGACATTTAAACCGTCCTTGATAAAATAGATTAGCAGTGATTAATTCTTACATTCATAGACTTCTAAGTATATGTATCCAAATAAAATAGCTATAAATAAGAAATAAATATTATGAAATACGTTTCTGTAAACGACAGTTACCATAATTTAGCAAAACAGTATTATTGATAAAGAATGTACAAACAAGATAATACGGCAAACGTATTTATTTTAAACCCAAAGAGAGTATGCAGGATGACAATAGTCTACCCATGTTCTATGGGCGACTTTGTTATTACTATAGTTAGCAAATAGGTTAAATGAAGACTATTGGACAGTTTTTCATACTTAATTCAGATATGTTTTTGTTTTTCAGAGAAGTTCATGACTCTCTAGATATTTTCAAACAGAAAAACTCAATTCTTTCAAATAATCTAGCTACTTTGTCATCATGGATAGAGAAAAATGATTGTAATGGAATTTGTAGATATTATTCTTCTCTTTAGGGTGCTCTAGCGGAATTATTGTTTCCTTGTACCGTTTACGAGATACAACATAACCTTGCATTTTTTTTAAATGAAACCATAGTTGGCGATGACATCAAGAAATGGTAAAATGTTCCCCTTTTTCAATGATATAAAAATATCGATAGGTTTGACCAAAAGATCGTGGAGATATTTGCATTTAATTGATTTTATGCAAAAATCCAGCAACCATGAAATCAAGTGAATAGATAGTGCAATGGAATCATAAAACAACATTTCAGTTATTATTCATTTTCAATTAAGTAAGTAACTTATGCTTGTTATAATCGCGATTACTGTTAATAATAACTAAAGTGTAGTGCTTAGTATTTCAATAAATATGCATTATTCGACGGAGGAGAGAACGATATGCTGTTTTGTTACTATATTACCAATAGGGATGCAAATGCGGCTTCTGAATTGTATTGTCAAAGCTACATGGAAAAGAATCAGTCTGATAAAAGGTTATTTGCCAAGTTATAAGCAAATTTAAAACAATATGGCTGTTTTTCTAAACAAAAACAGCAAAGAAGAAGATAAATGAAGAGACAGAGATTTGTGTTTTAGTATACAATAATTTTAAGCGAACTGCGTATGTACGTGAAATTGTATTGGAATGTAACACCCCTCGGAAAGAAACACGAATAATTTTAAAAGAAAATAATTTTAAACCCTACCATTATCAAATTGGAAATACATTGTATCCAACAGATTTTCAGAGAAGATTGAACTTTGCAACATGGTTCATTGAAGAAGGTCAAATAAATGAAGGGTTTACTAAAACAATTTTGTTTACCGATGAGACAAAATTTACAAATAATGGCTTGTTCGATAGAAAAAAAAATACATTGATTGGGCTGAACATAACCCCCATATTACGATTGAAAGACGAGATAATGTAACATTCTTTTGAAATGTTAACGTACTAACAGATTAATTAATTAATTAAATTTCATTAACTTGTATTACTTATAGGCAGAATTGCATGAAAAATTACCGTTATATTTTAGTAAGCATCCCTTATAACAAAGACCTCACGTTTAGAAATAGCTTTACCCTTAAATATTATAAATTCCAGCGTTGTCATAATAATTGAAAGGTCCTACCTAGCAAACTGAACACAATACATTTTAAAAAATTATGTTGTATATAAATTGACGAATCTGATAAATTTAAAGAGAACCTTTACCTTTTAACTTAAACAAAGAAAAGCAATTTTCAGTTTGTAAAACTTAATTTTCTTAAATATTTCAGTGATTGACAAGAGTTTATAGAAAACGAAACATTACAAATAGCCAAACTATTTTCCAATTTGATTTGTTCAAAGATTGCAAGTAAGTTTAAGTAGTCTGGAGACAACCATTGTATTGAAATCCATTTCGGTTTGGGTTTGGTTACCCGGTCTTTTGTCAATGGCAGACAACTGTCGCCAATAGAAATGGTCAACAATTTCAGTATTTAAAATTCCAAGAATGTACAACATATTTATACCGTTAGTAAAAGAATTGCTATCCGTGGCACTCATCTTGAAAAGGGCTGGATTTGGTTTCTGAAATCTTGTTTTTGGGATGTTCTGTTAATAGTCATTGGATAACAGAAATATGACGTAAATAATGGTTAAGGGTAGGGTTGATATATAACTTAAGGCTTTAGAAAGACAGAGATTCCAATGGGGTTTTCAGTTTTAAAAACGTAGAAAGAAACGTAGCCAGAGAAGTTCGCTGGTAGCGTTTTTCGGTGTAGCAGATATGATATTGAACATAGTATCACGTTAGTAAATGTGGAAAGGAGTAATTAACTCATCAAGTTCGCGAGGGTTTACGCCCGTGTGTTTGCGGATTTATAAGTGATATTAAAATATATAATAAAAACTTGTGTGCGTGTGTGTACAAGTTAAGCTATCAACAAGATTTTGCCGGATACGTGTGCCAATGACTTATTGAGTAGTTACGAAGAACAAGAGCAACAAACGAGATTCTCTCCCCCAATTTAAGAGCTGTTCTGGATTGGAAGGCAAGCCATCGAACAATTTATGATTTTTAGTAAGTTTTTATATTTAAGCTAGCTTGACGAATTTTTAGTTATTATATTTGCTAGGACGTTTTGGCCATAAACCGTAGGATTAATTTAGTGTGCAATTTATAAGATAACTTTTCATCTCCATAAAGTGTTTAGAAATTGCTTATGTACATAAAATTAATTATCATAATTCCATATCAACCATTCAATCAAATTTCTAAATTATAATCAATGAATTTCATAATATAAGAGGTTCACGTTTATTGCTCTGTTAATTAAATAGTTTTTGTTTGCCGTTGATTAAGTCAATAGTTTTTTTAATTTTTGATCATGAAATTTGCATAAGTAGTCAAAAAGGTAAGAATTGATTAAAAACAATCGTCCTTCTTGGGATGACTTCTCTTAAGGTTTTGAATGAACATTGGACATTCTCGACTTGTCTGGCGCAGTTGGTAATTGTTTTTAAGCCACAATATTTATAAAAAGTAAGTGCCAAATTTGTATGTTATATATTATATATTAATTTAGCCCTTTCTGCAAAATTTTAAGCCTCTAAACGATCCACGACCTTCCGATAGCTAGTGCCAGTGACCCCCTTTAATTTTTGTTTTACAGGCGGCCCCCAGTTGATAATTTTAATGAAAAAAAATATACTTAGTAGCTTTTCTGCCTGTAACAATAAGTATGTGCTTTCTATAAATGTATGATGTAGAATATTTGGGGGTACTTTCTAGTTACCGCTTGAAGTGAGCGGACGTGTTTTTCAGTGCTCCCGCTTCTGCAGTAAACAAGTTTTTTGATATTTATTATTGTTTTATTATAGTTTAAGCTTTGTTTTGTATTGTATTTTATTTTTTATTATTGTGTGCCGTTAATTTTAATATACAGGGCATTAAATAAAACCAAAATAATAATTTAATCCGTTAAATACTAAATAAACCGCGTTTTAACTTAAATTTAAACTAAAATTCGCGTTTTAAAATAAACTAAATCAAATTTCGGGATAATAAATCAAAACCAATAACCAAACACCCGAAATAATTTTAAAATAATTTAAAAAGGCGTTTTTAATAAATTTATTGGGAAATCTAGTAAATCGGGTTAAAAAACCGCGTAAAACAAGCAAATAAATTCGGGAAAATTATATAACGTGCGTGTAATAAAATAACAATTTAAAAACCAAAATCTAGTCCCTTTTGAATCAAACAAATAACTAAAAACCGTAAATTTTAAAATAATTTGAATATAAATTTTCCATTTTTTAAGTACACGTGTACTTTAAACTTCCTAAAAGTCGATCATTGGGTATAATTAGTGGCGTAACATTTCAAGGTCGAGTAAACACCGAGTAAACAAGCGGTAAGTGCTTCTGGTACCGCGTTCCAATAACGCCTGTTTTAATTAGTTTATTTCTAAATTTAGAGTCGGGTATTTTATAAATTTGTTTTTGAGGTAATTAGAAGGTTTGAATTTTAAATAAATAAATACAGTTTTATTATAGTAGATTTTTAATTGCGTATATTTATTGGGCTTGCTATCTTATTTCGTCCTCCTTGTTATTTTGACGTTAGTGTTTATTTTATTTCTCATAAATTTAAAATTTTATTTGGCGGTTTATAAAATTTGAATAAATAAATAAAAACAGATAAGTTTAAGGGTCATTTGAAATCTAGGTCTTTTATTGGAGCAGCGTTTTTGTTCTGTACTTGTTGTTGTTTTGCCGTTTAGCTGCACATCTTAGCTTCGAGTTTATTAAGTGTCGTCAGGGCATTTTGATCTGGTTTTTGTTTGTCCTTGTTGTTTTTGTTATCAGATTTTTCAGCATGGTTGTACATCGAGATGAGGAGCCGTTGCCGAAGAAGAAGAGGGGTGGTAGGTCGGAGTCAGTAAGGGCCGAGCAGTCGGGGGTTGGGGCGGTCGATAAGGTCGGAGAGAAGGAGGTCGTGGTTAGGGAAGAGAAGTCGGAGTTGCAGCTCGACGAGGAGGTAGTCATGTCGCAGAGGGAACCTGCGTCTGTGGTGGTGGAGTCGGAGGGGCCCGCGCCCTTGTGTGTGGAGCCGGGCCTGAGTCGCCCGCAACTTCGAGAGGCCAGCGTCGCGGGTCGACTAGCAGCAACGGAAGCGTTGCGGCTAGCGATCTATCCAAACTGGATCTCTTGATGTTCCGGGTGAAGAAGGCACACGGCCTTATACACAAGTGGGTCCCTGCCACTTCGGCAACCATCACCGTGGACGACAGGAAGGTGATTCGCAAGGCCGCTGACGAGTTCCAAGACGTTGCGAATCAGCTTTTGGGGATGGTTCGAGGCGAGGTGAAGGAGGCTGTGGCGGAGGTAGCAGTCGCAGCGGTTAAGACGGAGCAGGTCGTAGTGGGGCAGGGGAAATTAAGAGGTCGTTTGGTCCCAGGGGTAGCTTCGTATGCAGGTGCAGTGGCGAAGAAGGCAGCGTCGACGGTCGCGGTTCGTGTTGACGCCAATCCAGGGGTCAAAGAAGACGTAGTGGCGACGTTGAAGAAGAAGGTTGATCCGGCCAAAGGTGGATTTGTTGTTGTCGGAGCTCGTCGGACGCGTAGGGGAGGCGTTGTTGTCGAGTGTGCTGGTCGGGAGGACGCCAAGCGGTTGCAGTCGACGGTGGACGGGGCTTGTCAGGGTCTGACCACGAGGACCACTGAGAAGGGGAGGCCGCGCATCGTGCTACCTGGGGTAGAGAGGGAGATGAAGCAAGAAGAGCTCGTTAAGAGGTTGTTTGTTCAGAACCCCCGTTTAAGGGGGCTTAGGTTCGTGGAGGAGGTCAAGAAGAAGTTTCGGTTTGGCGACAAGGGACCCAGAGATCCGTTGGCCAGCGTTGTTTTCGAGGTTTCGCCGGAGGCTAGGAGGTGTTTGTTGGTGTATTCGGTCAGTCTGGGTTGGCGTAAGGTCTGGTCTCGTGATCACTTCTCGATAGTGCAGTGTTATCGCTGTTACGAGTTCGGTCATAGGTCAGCGAATTGTAAGGAGCGGATGCAGTTTTGCGGTTACTGCGCCGAAGTGGGGCAAGAGTTCAAGAACTGTAGGCGGGCAGTTTCTTGTTGTGTTGTTTGTGCGAGGTCGAACGATAGGGTTGGTAGCAGATGATACGCTTGTAATTGTCAGTTCGTGATTGTTAATGGATATGCGCACAAAACCGAACGAGGCGCAATGTCGCAGGCGGTAAAATTAAAATTTAACTCCGCGAAGTCAGAGGCGCTTTATTTTGGAAAGAAACCGGGACAGCGACCCCCTAGACTAGAGCTGGGAGGGAAGAAAATACCGTTTAAGGAAGCAATTATATATCTCTGGGTAAAGATTGACAATAAGTTAAATTGGAAGGCTCACGTGCAGTACATTAAAAGCAAAGGCAGCGAAATATCAAACAAAATGATGGCGGCGGCGAAAATCAACTAGGGTTTCAGGGGCGAATCGCTGAGGACGATTTATGCCGGAGCAATTGAGCCGGCTATGCTGTACGCAGCTTCTGTATGGGCGGAAGGTTGTAAAGTCCGGGAGATGCGTCAATTGACTAGCGTACAACGCATAACCGCTGTGAAAGCGGCCAGGGCGTACAGGACCACCTCCACGGAGGTGTTCCTGGTGATCAGTAGCACTGTTCCTATCGAATATGTCGTTAGGGAGATTAGAGATAGGGGATTGATAAATATAGAGAAAGGGCGCGAAATTATCGAAGATATTCATCTTGGTAATAGGAAGGTAGAACGAAAGATCGTTGTATCGGAGTTGGGACACCCGGCCGATATTAGAGGAATCGAGTTTGTAGAAGGCAATTGGGACGCGACGGGTATCAGAATTTATACGGACGGCTCACGCATGGATTACGGACAAGCAGGCGCGGCGTTTGTCGTGTATAAGCAGGAAAGGGAGGTGTTTCGGTTTCAAACCAAACTCGCAAACTTGAGCACTATTTTCCAGTGCGAATTGGTAGCCATACGAGAGGCAATCGATTACGTAATAAACCACGTAGACAGAGATGAATATTATATAATCAGCGACAGTAAATCAGCGCTGACAGCTTTAACAAACATTAACACCTCGACAGACCTCCAGGCGGACCTCTGGAGGATAGCGCATACGGCGCTCGAGTTTCAACATTTAAAGTTCTGTTGGGTTAGGTCACACGATGTTAACGTAGGGAATGATAGGGCTGACGAATTAGCTAAAGAGGCCGCGACGGGCGACTTTCGGATATCACATTCGTCGATACCGAGGTCCCATATTAAAAGGAAACTGCGCGAAAAGTCAATTCAACAATGGGAAGAAAGGTGGAACAACGCTGCCACGGGCAGGTTGACCTACAAATTCATACCGAGCATAGAAGCTAGAGGTTGGATCGAGGTTAAGCTCGATCACAAAATGGTGCAGTTGATAACAGGGCACGGCGCCCTGAAGGCGTATTTACAGAGGTTCGGTTTAACCAACAGCGACCGCTGCGAATGCGGCGAGGGCGCGGAAAGCGCAGAGCACGTGTTCTTCGACTGCCCGCTTGAGGCGGGAAATCGAGGGTTGGCTGATAGCAAACTAGCTATCCTAGGTTTGGCATGGCCAAAGAGCCTAGAGGAAGTCGGGGAAGTGGTCAACCAGAAGGCGTTCTGGACAGCCTTAAAAGAATTTGCGGGAAGGGCCCCGAGATTAGACAATGACAACCGCGTGTAAAATTCGGTGGGGTTGGTGGGAGAATTGGAAAATTTTAGATCGACTTGGCGTAAGTAAAGATACGAGCATAAATATAACCAAAACCTGATATATTAAAAAACACATGATAATTATACCCAAATGTCCAATATGCACGAGAAACCCCCACACCATTAATACAATCACTGCCTATCTTCATAATTATGTGCGGAAAATCGGGAAATCGGGAATAAATAATAACAAATAAACAATAACAAATAAATCAGAAACCCTCATTAAATTAAATCAATAAAATAAACAAAGATAATAAAATAGAGTGAAACCGCGCATCCCCCCCAGGACTTGAAAGTGAAGTGATAGTGATTGTGATCCCCCCAGGACATATAGTGCATACCCACCAGGACTTTAGCAGTGCACCCCATCTTCCCCTTAGAAGTAAGTTACAGTTAGATGTAGGCAGACGACCAGATCTTCGGATGCTGAAGAATTTTATTATCGAGGTAAGACTTAAATTGTGGGGGCTGTACTCGCACAAGCATTGATTTACATTAATTAGTTGTTTTGAAATAATTTAACAAGCACGTTTTGTGCGTAATGGCGCTAGCCGACATAATGCTTGTGCGAGTGCACCTGATAAATAGGGTGATGCTTTTGCTATTTTGTGCACTGCTATATATGCTTAACGCTTATTAGACATTTATTTATATAATTAAATTTATTTATATTTTATATTTACACTTTATATTTATTAGCATGTATTGTAGTATTTTGTGGCATATTTGTTTTGTTTGACGTTCTGTCGCCATTTTGGTTGCAGCATATATTTGGGAAGGAAGAGTAGAATTGTAAAGATTGTAATCATAATATAAATCAGTTAGGGAATGATAGGGAAAGCTAGGGATGGATTTTAATTAGTTAGCTAGATTTGGATAGTTTTAAGACGACCCTTCAGGTCGCACTGGTAAGCAGAGCCGGCGTCTGCTATCCGGTATTACGGATCCCTCCGCCTCTCATTTTTGCTTGTGTTTTGTTGATCGGGTACACTCCAAGGTCAGCGCTAGCGATACCATTATTTAAACCCTGTTTTTAGTTTTTGTTTCAGTTTGTCAGATTTTGGGTTTGTTAGATTGTTGGAGTTTGTTAGAGTTGTTAGATTTTTATTTAGGGTGGATTAATTATGAAGTTAGGATTAATAAGAAGCACGGTTATTTTCGCGTTTAAACCCAATAAAGTACCTCCGGGTGGAGCATTGCGGACGTGGCCGCAAGTATAGCGGCCCTTATTCAAATTATAATGTAGAATATTTGGTACAAGACTCTTTTGTTCTAATTTTTACGAACACAATTTAAATTCAGAACGATATTTATCATTTCTGAAAAACGAATTAGAAGAAATGCAGGATAATCTGCCATTCAATCTACCCATAATGCACAAATAGTTTCGAATTATTTATTAGAAAGATTTTATATGGATTGCTACTAGAGGTCCCATTCCTTGGCCTCCTAGATCTCCTAATGGGGAACAATTTGGAAAATCTAAAAAAAAATTCTGCAGCTATTAAGAGAATTCAGTACAACATTTTATTAAAAATGCAGAGGGAAATATTAAATGAATCTCAAATGTGCGTATAGAAAAATTGGTGGGTATTTTGAAGTTTTGTTGTAAAATTTTGTACTTTTCTTGTCCGTATCGTTGTTAATTCATCTAAATAAAAATGTTCTTTATAATTGGTATCTAGTTTCTATGCGTTTCTGATAGTATAGGAACAAATTAGGGTGATAGCTGTTTCTGTTGTTTTACGATTCTGTGGCACCGTCTATACTATTGATTTCATGGCTACTTGATTTTCGCACAAAAATCAAATAAATGCTAATATCTCCACCATTTGTTTAGTCAAACCTATCAATATTTTTATATCATTAGAAAGGGAAGAGAATTTTCTATTTCTTAGTGTCATGGCCTACTATAGTTTCAATTTAAAAAATGCAAGGTTATGTCATATCTCGAAAATCGAACAAGGAAACAATTATTCCGCTAGAACACCTTAAAGAGAAGAATAATATCTACAAATTTCATTACAATCAGATTTCTCCATCTACGATAACAAAGTAGCTAAATTAATTCGAAAAAAATCGAGGTTTTTGAAAAAATCTAGAGCCATGAACTTTTCTGAAAAACAAAAGCATATCTGAATTAAGTATAACAAATTGCCATATAGTCTATTTGCCAATTATTATAATAACAAAGATACCCATAGAACATAGGTAGATTATTGCCACCCAGTATAAATAATTATTTTGTCTAACGTTCATAAATAAAACATGCACGTAGAAAAAATCACTTCCAAACACAAAAATATTAGAACTGGTTTAAAAACAGATAATTATATATGAAACTTGATTAAAAACAATAACACCGAAACCAAAATTGATAATATTTTTGGAGTGTACAAACATTATTTTATAAATTGCAATGCCTATTATATGGGTCAAACTAGCACATTAAGTGCAGAGCAAATAGCAAAACATAAAAAAGATATAGTTTAAAAACAAATTTCAAAACTCTTAAACAAAATAAATGAATTAAAATGCAAGTCTCTGCTTATTAATACACTATCTTTAAAATATACTAAGCTTATATTCAAGTACTGAGAGTGTTTAGTGTAACATCGCAATCTGAAGAAGTGATGGTGTACAATTGTCGTTTATGATCCATAAAGCTGGCTCGATTTATAACGATTAATTAGTTACGTCATTTTATAATATATAACTAAATAGTAAATTGTTCTCTAGCACTTACCATAATACACATCTATATCAATAGGAGCATTGTTCTTTGGTATGAATTCTCCGGAGTTGATTGCACTCTCCCTGGCTGCTTCAGATGCATAGTCGTATTCCAAATTGGTCCATTCGAATAAATGGGATATACCTTTAGGTATAAGTGCACTAGAAGACGGCCAAAGAGATAGACATATTCCGAAAGTAGCACATAACCATTTACTTCCTGTAACAAAAAGAAATGTTAAAAAAGCAAACCATGATAGCATATTTCATGTTACTGGATTCGTAAACATATTTCATTAATTATATAACTACAAATCCTTTACGTGGATTTGCAAAAGCTACAAATAATTATTTAAATGAGTTACACACGAATCAATTATAAAATTTAAGTTCATAATCTATAAATAGTCTTTTATGAAATTACTTAATTGAAACAAATATATCAGAGCTTTACGGACGTGTTCTATCGTTAGAAGAGTTCATTCTACAGAACATAACAAGCCAATCGTAATGAATTAATATCAATATTTCATCTTTCCTGAAAATCGTTTTAAGAAGTCCAACTTCCATGCAAAAATAATCCATCATTTCTAATAAATTAATACCAAATCGCTCAAGCAGTATATTTCCGTCTTAAACCAGCAACCGACATTCAAATATTTAATTAAACTTCAACTTTGAAATTGCTTTGATTTGTTTTAAATTGTTGATCATGCATTTTTAATGTATTTTAAATAATTATCAGCGGCCAAATATTGTACATAGGAAATTAATTACGCAACATATTGTAACTACATCAGTAACATGCTCGCGTCGGAGTTTCAACTAATACTGACTGATGACCAATACACGTACTGGTTTTACACAAGTCAATCCTCCCCTTTATCTCTTTACTCTAGCAGGTTCTAGCAATCTTGCGAATGAACGCATCGAATTTCTCGTATTTCCAAGAATCAACAGTCATTTACAATACATCTTACTATAGAACATTTGTTTACTACGTCAATTTTCAAATACTTTCTTGTAATTTCTGGAATGTCGTGGAAAAATATCCATACTTTCAATATTCGATATACTTCAATTTAATTGCATAAACTCGTCAAAACTTGGAAATTAATTAAATTAAGACGCTTTTACATAGAGCTACAAGGTATTGTTATTAGTTTACAAATGCAATTTCGCCTTTATTTTATAGAATTATAATTTTTTAGGAGTAATTTCATGCATTAAATCTACTTAAAATACGATCCTTTAATTATAAAATATAAATAAAATTCTTTTTATAACCACGTTATATTTATTGATGTGATAAGAGGTCATATAGAGGTCATTGGGCACTATATTCTGTACAAACAACACTCCATAACCCCATAAAATTAAAGAAATTTTTGTTAAATACTCTAAATACTTCTTTCCAGTTTAGAAACACTCTGTATATTACACTTTAAAAAGCTTTATTTATGTTGTATAATAGAATCTTTAAATAGCATGGTACGTGGGCTAAAATTCCGTGAAAACCCGTTTAATTAAAAAGTATTTGATACCATTTAAAATCCATGAAAAAGCAAATCATGCCTTGCTACGAAATACCATATAAAGGACGCTCTGAATGAAAATAGTGTAGTAGGCAAGTAAAACTCGTGAAGACACTCGCAATTAAAAGCACTACTCTTTGAAGGCGTTAATTAACAACGCGCTGAAGTTCAACAAGATTAGATATATTTAACGCAAAGCGTGTATTTTTGGAGTGACAAGTGGATTTTATTTTTCTAGTTTTTTAGCAATTTAGATTCATTTACAAGTAGTCTATAAATAAAATGACGGATAATTACCTTCAAAAGAAAAAATAACAATAATGGACATTCCAATTAGGGAGACTGCAATATGCAATACACAGTCCATAAATCAAGAGCTAACTGCAGTTACAAATAAGCATTTTGAACTTTTATTCAGTAATGATCTCGATTAGGAATTATAATAAAATATTTTGTGACGTAATAAATCAGAATTGACAGCAATTTAGATCCATTAAAGCCATTTCTATAGAAATTGCATCAGATTGTGAATCAGCTCAACTATGAATTTATCGATTATTCTAGATGTTACAGACGTAGGAACGAGGATACTATATATACAGGTAAATAATTAGAACGCAGGAAATTACCGATTGTCTTTTTGTCGATAAATTGCAAATTGTCTTTTTGTTGATTAATTGTCTTTTTAACAATAAATAACGTTTAAGTTCATGCTAGTGGTACTAGACGTTTAAAATGTTTATCAATAGCAAGGTATTTAAAAGTTATAAAGTAAAACTATCGACGTTTCAAGTGACTTTTATTTAAATATGAAGAACTGAAATTGAAAGTAAAATAATGAAGTTAATTTAATTGCAGTAAATTCCTATTCGATAAATTTGAATAGAAGAATTGGTATGGTTTTTTAAAATGCATTTTAAAGGAACGATATGCATATTGAGGTGGAAATTTAATTAATGATTTCGACATTGACGAATTTATAAATGCCAGCATAATTTAATGGTGAACGCAAGTATAGTTTCAATCTTTTAAAGGACATTTTGTTTGCTCTATTTATTTTAAATAGGTTTAATTTGCGTAGGAGTTTGGCATGTAGGTTATTTATTAATGGATAAATTAAAATTTTTTTAGGAAGTCGAATTTCCATTTAATTTGACCACCATAAAGAGATTCATTTAAATGTATTTGATCAGCTACGTTTTGCAACGAGGTAAGAAAGATAATTAAAATTATCCATGCAAATGTCTAAAAATTTGTACATAGCGGGAAAAGTTGGCGAAATATTAATCAGAAAAAGTTTATTAACTCTATTTCTGTATCTTGTAGTTACAAAAATGTTTTTTCTTCTAGACTTAAGATGACCTGAAGATATTAAACTTTATTTGTAGATTTTAAAGCTTGTATCTAAATAATATTGTTTAGATAACGTGTGCTGAAGAAAGATGTTTGTTAATGAATATATGATATTATTTAAGTTTGATGTTGGATTCTTGTTTCATTTAATCTAACCTAGCAAGACAATATGGACATCTTCAGGCAATAATTTACACCAGCTTTATTGATCCCAGCAAAAGGAGTCCATTTCAATTAATTTTTAAGCAATACATTTCACAGCACTTTTATTGGCTTCCAACGTCTTGGCAAATCAAACGTTACCCTCCACATACACACGTACGCACGCACGCACCCACGCACGCACGCACGCATGCATGCACGCACGCACGCACACATGCACATCCACGCACATCTAGCGAGTGAACATTTTTAACTCATAAAATAAAATGGTTACAACTTGTGAAATAATAAAGGTAGCGCTAGCGCGGAAATAAAGTAATTTTGGCAACTCAAGCCCAAATGTATTGCGGAACCGGAAAACAGATCAATCCGTGATTCGAAACGAGCCGTTATTAACTATCCAATAGAGTTTACAAAATAGGTATTTTTGGTTTAAAAAATACAACATGTGCATTCATCCTTGTGTAGTTTTTCCTATAACACCAATATAAAACACCTTATTCACTAGATACACGATTGGATAATCTATTTATTACATAGCAGCTGTATGTGTAACTCCGCTTTGTTATTCTTCTAATAAATAAAAATGTTAGCTTAGAACATTAGAAAGTAACATTGATGAAATTCACAATCATACAGTTATACGTTATTTTCTGCACTATAATACCCATTATTAGCCATTATTTAAAAAAAATTGTATAGCAAATACTTATTCTTTAGCGGCTTATTCATAGAGACTGTTATGAAGTAGAAATTAATTCAATGATCACTATATAAGACAATGAAACCATTACCCACTTTTTATACAGCTAACTCGATTACTCTTTCATCTGTGTAATTTACGTTAAAATAAAAGGTAATAAACGTAGATGTGTTGTTTGCGAAAGAAAAAATGGCTAACAATTTAAACGCGTCTTTGCATATTCAGGACGAAATAGTTGAAGGTACTATAAATGCGGGAATTAACTAAAACATACAAGACTTCGTCGCCGATGCAGATGGGATGTTACCGCCCGTATGGAGCAAAGTTGGCAGGTTTGAATCAGAATGATTTCAACCAGCTGGTTTACTTTTCTTTTTCTTTTATTTATTAATGTACATATATGAGTCACAAAGGCGAATCGCATATTGTAAACAAAATATAATTGCTGTAATTAAGAACAATTATGATTTAAAAACCATTTAGAGCTGTTGATATGGCAAAATTTTATGTTTCAGTAATCAATGGTAGCCTCTAACAATTTGATTCAATTAAGAAGCTCCTCAATGCTGTAGGAAGCATATTGTAAGAGCAAACTTTTTATCTTTTTTTTTAAATTTTGATATTGGAAGATTTCTTGTGCTCCCACTTATAGTGTTAAATAAGCTACACCCAGAATAATTATTTCCCGATCTACTTTTGGTATGGCACCATTATATTAATTTTAGTACGAGTATCGAATGACAGGATATCTTGTTACGTTCACTTTTGACGGTAAATTTAAAACATACCTTTTTTATCTTTCATTACCCCTTCACATAGATTCTGTTTCTACTCTTCAAACACCATCCTGTATATTTTACCTTTTTACAATAGGTTCGTTTTATTATAATTTCATTAAAACCCATTTGCTGCGAATTAGAAAGTTGCATCGTCCATACCTTGTTTTAGGTGTCCGTTGATTTGATGCACTTTGCTACATAGCATAATTACTCCATATATTATGTACTTCAATCTAGAAACTAGTTAAAATAATGTATCGTATTATTTGATAAAGCGTGTTTCGAGTTTCTAATCACATTTGATAACGCGAGGATTGAAGTTCGAATTTTGTTAGTTGAACGAATTTTTAATTTGATTCTTTCTGAACACGACACTAATTACTCATCGTTACATTTATTTTTCGTTATCTACGAAATGTGCGTGCACACACGGTGTGGTAAGTACTTGCCATTTAAAAAAAGTGCTTTTCTTTGTAAAGAGTCTAATCTGTAACTGCACTTAATATAGCTTTCTCCTGGGGACATGATCGTCCGTTGCATTGACCACGAACTGACGTGTCAGTTCTAAAGGTGAAGTACATCTGTACCAACTGAATGTTAAAGATGGAATAGCGAATAACCGCTAAAACCACAAAACTAATTTTCCTATCGCATAAAGTGAGGCGGAACATCATCCCCAGCTGATAACTTCACTACGACGGCCGATGATTTCACCAGCATAGATTGAAGTTAGATTGTTTTTTTTGTCTTGTCTTTTGTCAAGTTTTGGGATATTGGAAAGGGATTCCACTTCTCTCCCGATCGTCAATACACTACGGATTATAGCGATTAAGTTTCACCCTGCTACCTAGTTACCTGCTATGCTTATATGTTTCGTTTCAAAGAGAGTATACGGTTTGGTACAATGTTGTGACCTACCACAGCTGGACGAATGCATTCAGGCAGCAACAAATTATCTGTAATGAGGATCAATATGTAAGTAACCCTTCGTTTTTGTATTTATTAAAAGTTCAACTCTTTTGGCAATAAAAATTTAATCCTGGTAAATATAGCAGGCCCAACCTAGTTTTGTTTTAAATTACTTTACAGGGTACTTGGGAGGGTACTAATTATTTTTATTTTCATTTTTTTGGTACTACTGTTTTTAATTATTTTTAATTTTTATTTTTTTGGTACTACTGCTCATGTGTAGTTTCTAATTAGAGGTTTTTTCTTGTGAGTTGTAAATGAGTGTGTTTATTTTTATTTTCAGGTTTTTCCGTTATTTTGTATTGGTATAACCCCGCCTACTCGCCAACTGAGCCCAGGCATACCTTTCTTTACGTCGAAGTACGTAGCAATCTTCATATCGAGTGTAGCAAATTTTATTTTTATAAATATAAAGTAAACATTCGAATATAAAAATGCAGGGCACAGTTAAAATATAGTATTTTGTAAAATAAGAGCGATAATTCTCACCGTACGAAATATTTGCCATAACTCGAATAACTCTGCGTTGCAAGCCGAAAATACGATTGCTTGCTAGTGAATGACCCCAAGCAAGGATCGCATAAGCCACACTTGAGTGTAAAAAGGCGCAGTAGACTATTATCAATTTAATGAAGAATATAGACTGACAAAGTCTCCCAGCTAAAAGTATTATCAAAATGTACCCCAAGGTATTTAACACTGTGCCTCTCCCAAGCAAGAGCATTTTTTAAAGAGAATAAAATCTTTTTAGATCTATCATTGTTTAGTGTTAATTTATTATATATAAACTAGTTTTGGACAGTATTAGTACCGACATTGCTCTTCTGTATAAGCTGATTATGGTCACTATCTTCCAAGCCACATGTTGAAGGAAACTCATTAATAAAGCATGAAGAAAGCAAAGGCACCAACACGGAGCGTTGAGAGACCCCATGAGGAACTTTCCTCAGGTTGGAAACTTTGTTGTTTTAGTAAAACCATTGATAACGTTCAGAGAGATACATTTTATTAATTTAATATTCGAATCACCGAAATACAACAGCTGCAGATTCTATGCAAGAATAGTGTGACTTACGCAATAAAAAGCCTTTGTCAAATCGTACAAGTCAATCAACATAGACTCATATTTTTTAAAAGCACCGGCAATCTGGTCTAGCAAAGTAATAATTGCACCCAGTGGTTGATTTATTTTTCCTAAAACCAAATTGCCGCAGACATAGTAAATTACTGTCATTCAGAAATTCGGCTATTTGGATTTTCAGAACAGCTTCAAAAACTTTTGAAAAAATAGGCACAAGAGAGATTGGCCGATAATCGTCCATATTATTAAGCGCACCTCTTTTATGAATAGGAACAACTTTGATTACCTTTAATGTATCAGGAAATGTTAAACCAGTAATTACATAATTAAAAAGTTTAGCCAGTGGTATTAAAATGACAATAATATGTTTAATCAACGATATATTTAGACCATAATGATCTTTATAATGATTGTTTTTTATACCAGAATAATATCCCTCGTGTAGCCACAAGAGACCTCTTTAAAAACAAATTCGTCATCTAAAGATGAAGTATTAATTGAGTCATAGATTGATTACTTTAGAATTAATATGACTTAGGTAATCCCCTTGGAGGAGGAAGTTTTAGCTTGGTATTAAAAGACGTTAGGCACACCTGGAGGACTGGAAATTGTAGCGACATCTGTGGCAGAGAGCTCAACATGCCAACACTAAACGGTACGGTGTCGTTACCGTTGGTAAGGAAAGCTACAATAGCACGGTTGTAACCTAGGCTGGTAACCTGGTTCAACCTAATTAAAAATTACTAACAAGACCTATAAACAAGTCTCGGACCATCAAAGCTATGGTGGGCGACTGAACGAAAACATCTGGCCCATCAGATAACAACCGCATGAATCAGGAATGGAGATTTGGTACTTGGAATGTCAGGGGAGTGTACGGTAAAGAGTATGAAATCATGAATGAAATGAAAGAAAGGCGCATTGATGTGCTGTGTGTGAGTGAAACGAAGCGGAAGGGGAAAGATGTTGGTGAATTAGATGAAGGTGTTGGGTTTGTGGTCTGGAGTAGAGAGCATTGAATTCGGGGCAAAAGGTGTTGGTTTAAATCTGAATGATCAAGCAAAAGCGTGCATGAAACAATATGAATTGGTGTCACTCCGCATCTTGTGGGTTAGAATGAAAGTGGCCTTCAGAAGTATCTTTTTAGTAGCATGTTATGCTCCCGTGAATGACGATATGGAGTGTGAGCAGTTTTGGCAGTAGTTGAAAAATGTATTAGACAAAAGCGATAGGAATGAACGCATGGTTTCATTAGGCGATATGAATAGTTAGGTCGGAGTACACAGAAAGTGCTGAACATGTGGTAGGTCCGTTTGGTGATCCAAGAATGAACGAAAATCGAGATATGTTAGTTAGTATATTAATGCAAAAAAACTGTTTGTATCCAACACATGGTATAAACATAAGGACATACACAAGTACTTATTGCAAAGGGAAATGCGAGAAGTATAATTGATTTAGTTGTATTTGATGAAAGTCTACAACAACTGCTAAAAGACACGAGAGTAATTAGAGAGTCTGAATATGGGACCGATAATTTTCTGCTATTGGTTTTCGTCTTCGTTTTTCTCCTTACTTTTTGATTTATTACAGGGAGAAAGAAGCCAATGCTTTTCTTGAGGTTTCTTTACTAGAGATATTTGTCCTCCGACGACTTTTACAGTGTTACGGTTATTCCATCTTTGTCCTCGTTCATTACTACCACATCCTTTTCCTTTTACAATGATCCTCTACTTTTTTGCTTGGTCCGGTATATTGGCTCTTCGAGTCGGATAAAAGATTTTTTCTTTTTTCTTCTTTTTCCTTTTTGTTTTCTGAAACAAATTTTCTTGTGATGTCCTGTTAGTGTACTGCTTGGTCCGTTGCTTCTGCTTCCTACTTTGACCTTTTAATTTTACTAGGGGAATTTCAGTTGAATTTTTATTAACGATTTTGACTGCTTTTTTAATTTAAACAATTGCTTATTTTTCACCCTGTATGATTCTACTAGAATATTTAATTATACTTTAAAACACGTAAATTATTCTATTTTGATATAGCGTTAAAAATGCAGCGTTTGTCTTCTTAAATATTTACCTTAAGCATATCACGGTCGCTTTCAATCACGCATACGAAATATTTAGTTCTCTTATATCCACACCTCACGTTGTATAAATTATTAATTATTTTCTGCACCTTACTATAATTTCAGGTTAGGCTAAGCATCCTGCGCGTCTTTAAATTCAACAAGGTTGGCTGTATATATTTCTTATCTCGTTGTAGAAATGTTGACGTACATTCGGGTTTGAGAACCGTACGACTAGTTCTAAAGACAGACGTTAATCGGGTTTTCCTTATCGAGAGCAGTTCGCTTGTGAGAATGAAACCATAAGTTGGTTGAACGATATATTTCATCAATTTCTTTTTAAGAAACAGAACCTTCAGGACCACATTTTGACAATGTAAAAAAGAGGAAGGTCATGCTGCTCCTTCTCTACATCGGTTTGATGAATTCTTGCGGGGAAAATTGGGACAGGATTTTCTTCGTTAAGTTCTTGGTTACTCATCGTACAATAGTAGATATTCTGGTGTAGAAATTGAACTTGTTTCGCTCAAACCGTGGGAATAAGCTAATGCAACAGCTGTTATTGATTGAATATAAATTATTTAATAAGAAAAGCGTTGACTGTCCATAAATTTTTTTATGTAAAATGTAAAGTTACATTATTGTTTAAGGTGACGGCTATTGCGTAATAATTGTTCTTTGTTTTGCTACAGCTGTTGCGAAATGCATTTTGGGCAGTAGATGGTTCTTTTTCCTTTTATTGGTGATGTCTACTATTACATAATTTTTTTGTGGTATTTATTTAGTGCTTCTAGGCACTATTTAGGTATATGCTTCTTATTAATACATAAAAATTGTAAAATATTAGTTGTCTACTATTACATTATATTTTGGCATCTATATAGCGCGCGTGGATATTATGTAAGTTGTGCACATTATGTATAATATATATTTAAAAATGTATGGTAAACAATTGGTTGAAAATAATGCACTATATATTGATTTGTTCTTTTGTTTAATTTACTTTTTATGTAAATATTAGGATTGATGTTAAAAATTAGTTTGAGGTAATTAAGAAGTGTGTTAATTATTTTTAGGAAGATTTTTGTACTATGCAAATCCTCTAGGATATGTTGGATAAATATTTTTTTGCGCGTTTATTTTCCTTTTATTGTAACATGTTTTTATTAACGGTGTAAATAAATTTTCTTTCTTGAAATTTTCTTCTTCTTTTTTTGTGACCCACTCCTCCCTGCAACATTTTAGCTAGTACGGCACTCTTCGGATTTCTATTTTGTTGCGGTATTCGGTACGGGCTATTCTTTTTGCTTACTTTTCTTTTCTTTCTTGTCCGCACGGAATACCGTGACAAACTCAGATTGGAAGTAAATAACGCAGTCGGTTTAATAAAGTATATGGTGGTACGATAAATTTAAATGGAAAAATTCGACATGGAAAAGCAAGGTTTGGTTTTCAGATGCATTCTTTTTGGTAAATTACTTCTACAAGAATGGAACCACATGTATATCGAAATTTAATTATCAATTTGGACAAGGACAAATTTATGATGATTAAATAGTATACGCAAGTATATCTTAGTTTAAAGTTTTTGAAAGGCATTTGCTTGCTCTATTAATTTTAGGTAAGAATGTCAAAGAACAATATAGACTAGCTCAGAATAGAAATCAGTGGAGGTACGCGTCCAACCTGTTCGAAGTCGGAAAACCTAATGACAAAAAACTATTTACACTTAAATCTGATGAGTACTAGAAACAAATACAGGTGTTGGTTTGCAATATTTTCAACTAATTTTGATTGTGTGAAAGGATTTACTGGAAAACTATTAATTCGGCAAGTGTTCAAGTTTTGGGGGACCTTGCTAGCCATAGGCTGCTTAGTCCCCTTCACATACCACTGAATATCGTTGAAATATGGTGTATATATATATATATAGAAAACAATAGAAGGGGAACCTAACTGTATCTAACAAGAAAGAGCAGCGGCTATGTTCGAAGACAACAAACATAGAAACAAGGACAAAAGTGTTGGAAGCATATTTGTGGAGCACAGCACTGAACGCCTACGAAATAGGAAAAATAGGCAAGAAAAGGAAGAAGCCTTTTGCAATGTGTTACGTTTATTTCCAACGTAATTAATAATAAATATGCTTTCGAATAATTTGTCTAGTTAAATCCAATTTGCTTTGAAACATAGAGTTTATTATGCGATACATTAAATAATTTACATCCTGTGTACAATAACTACACTTTCTACAAATTTTCAGGTTGAGCGTATTTAGTTCGAAACAACAAATTTACTCTACAATTAAGTAAGTCAATGTCCTGTTTTAAGTATCATGTTATACTTTAAAATTAAATAAAAACCCTTAACCACAAAAAATATTTAAATTACTAGATACGTATTTCGACCACTATGTGGTCATCATCAGTAGAAGGGGAAAAAAAATAATTAGCTGTTGTTCTGGAACACTTCAGAGGATATTCTCCTCACCACTTAGGCCGAAGTGAACCTTTCCAACCTATAATTTACTATATTGTTGCTTTAAACACTATCGAGGATATTCTCCTCACCCGCAGGCTGGTGTTCTCAACAACAAACAAGTGAATTGTGACATTATAACTTAAATCTACTTAATTTATACTAATTCTAAATCTACTGAAGCGGAACCAACTAATCTTGCTTTCTCATTGGTTGTTGACCAATAGGGAAAGCAAAGCAGATGACTCTATTGGCTCTTTATCGGTGTTTAAGAGGGGTCCATTATGTTTAACAATTTTAATTGATTCATAGGCATTTAAGGAGAAAAACGTTGGTACCACTTTTAACAATTTAACATTTTCTAGTTTAACGGGGTGGCTGGTTTCAAATATATGTTTGGCGACCTGAGACCTTTCATATTTACCATATTTGAAGTGAGCAATGTGTTCTTTAAATCTTGTTGTTATATTCCTCTTGGTCTGACCAATATATTTTTGAAAACACCCTGGCCCTGCACAACTAATTTCATAAATCCCCGACTTTTGCAATTTTTCCATCTTGTCTTTTGGATTACCTAGCAAATCTTTAATTTTATTAGTATCAGTGAAAGCAATCTTGAAATTATACTGTTTGAATATTTTATCAAGGCTTTTTGTGGTTTTGTGAAACGGAAGTTTAACATATTTAACATTATCGTTAGAGGTGGTTGATTGCAAAGTCGTTGATTTACGGATGTTTATCCTATTTTTACACTTTCTAAAAATATTATCTATAATATCAGAAGAGAAACCATTGTAATTCGCTATTTGTTTAATAAGAGCAAATTCCTTATTAAATCTGTTTTCAAAAATATATTGGTCAGACCAAGAGGAATATAACAACAAGATTTAAAGAACACATTGCTCACTTCAAATATGGTAAATATGAAAGGTCTCAGGTCGCCAAACATATATTTGAAACCAGCCACCCCGTTAAACTAGAAAATGTTAAATTGTTAAAAGCAGTACCAACGTTTTCCTCCTTAAATGCCTATGAATCAATTAAAATTGTTAAACATAATGGACCCCTCTTAAACACCGATAAAGGGCCAATAGAGTCATCTGCTTTGCTTTCCCTATTGGTCAACAACCAATGAGAAAGCAAGATTAGTTGGTTCCGCTTCAGTAGATTTAGAATTAGTATAAATTAAGTAGATTTAAGTTATAATGTCACAATTCACTTGTTTGTTGTTGAGAACACCAGCCTGCGGGTGAGGAGAATATCCTCGATAGTGTTTAAAGCAACAATATAGTAAATTATAGGTTGGAAAGGTTCACTTCGGCCTAAGTGGTGAGGAGAATATCCTCTGAAGTGTTCCAGAACAACAGCTAATTTTTTTTTTTTTTCCCTCTACTGATGATGAACACATAGTGGTCGAAATACGTATCTAGTAATTTAAATATTTTTTGTGGTTAAGGGTTTTTATTTAATTTTATTTAAATCGTGCCACAGTGTTCCTATAGATTATTATGTTATACTTTGCGACAGTATATCATTACTTTCTCGGTGGTTTCATTTTAAACTTTCGCCGAAGAGTATATTAAACGATCCGATATAAACCCGAGTTTTCCGATTCTATTGCGCTTCACTACGCTAGGAATTGGAGTTAGAATTGGTGTTGTTTGAACCATTGTTGAGTTTGATGCTGCAGCTGGTACGTCGAAGGGTTTTCTACATTGTATTTGTCACTGTATTTCAAAAAGCAATGCACGTCTTTCTGTTCAACCACTAGGAGGTGTCCTGCGCGTATTCGGTGAATTTTCCCCACGCGTACACATTCTAATGAGATGTTTTTTTTAGCTGGAGGCCAAATGGGTTCTTTCGCTATGTGAAACAAATTCTTTCGTTATAAATAACTTCTATCGTTATGTAAAACTTTTTTCGTTATACTGCTGCTGCAATTATGGTAGCAGAGTACATGTATGCTGACTCAACCCCGACGGCTCGCGAGCTAAGTATCAGGATACATACAGGTATGCGACTTGTCTTTTGTATGTGTCAATAATATTCCGTATTAACGTTTGGTGCAATCACGTGATAAAAAACGTGACATTATAAGACTATTATTGGTTACTGCAATTCGATATTATCGGTCTACCGGTGGGAGGTACTATGTTTTAACTTGCTTGTTTATTCGCTTTACTGATTAGTTTATCTTACAAAATGGTATTATGTACAATTTAAAAACGCTCAACATAAGCTCCCCCATATTCATTTTCAATACTGATTAGTTTTATGTACTGTAAATACGAGATGCGCAATTCGTATCTAAATTCCTGAATTGTCCGTAAAATATAATTGTTTGCTTTGAAATAATAATGCTTAATTTGTTGCTTTAGTTTGTGTGTACAGAATCCTTTATTTATTTTTTGTTAATAGATAATCGTGGGCGATGTGCTTTAATTTTTTTTTGTGTTTTATTTCTTTGTTTTTTTTGGTATTTAGGTGAACCCCCTCATTCTGTGTTTAATAGCTAGCCTGGTATCTACTTTTCTTCCGGCTACGTCTATACAGGGTGCCCTATTTCTTACACGTTGTATGGGTAACTCTGTTATTTGTGACATTAGAGAAAAGGTTAAATAGAGAAACTAGTGCAGTTTTGAATGCCGAGTTCAGCCATGAAGAGATAATTAACATACAGTGTGTAGCAAAAGCGTTATACCAAAATAACGAAATTTTGATCTTTTTTGTTTTGCTTCGTGGTTCATTTATTGTGATAGATACAGTAAAACGTTGTAGATATTTTTTACATTATTTTAAAAGGAGAATAAGATAAACTTATTTGTTTCTACATGGCTTTGGTCATGTTCGAGTAAATAAGTGAGGTTATGTTTTTTTAAATGGAAACCATAATTGGCGGTAGTTCTGATAGAAAGGCATTTTTTTCTCTTTTCAGTGATGTACTACAGCGTACATGTTCAACATAAAAATTTTTGGAAAAAATTTGTTTTTATGAAATACGAAACTTAGTATTAAATAATAAAATACTTATGCATGACGTAACAAAAATATCAAAAACAAATTATGTTAAAAATATTAAATATAATATCACTTCAAAAAGTGTTCAAAGTGCCCACCATTTTATTGAAGGCACAGCTCACATCGTTTTTTAACATTACGAAGTGCTTTTTCTATTGTGCGTGCATCAATGCTTGCAATTGCTGTTTGGATTCTAGCTATTAAATCCTCAGGCGTTTGAGGAGTAGTAGAGTAGAATACACTCTATTTTTTAAATCACCCCACAAATAAAAATCTAACGGCGTAAGTTGTGGTGAACGAGCAGGCTAATCAATTTCCATATTGTTACCAATCACGTGCTCAAAACGATCAGTTAAATATTGCTTCACTGATATACCACTGTGTGCAGGGGCACCATCGTGTTGGAAATACTTTGGTCTGTAATGGATGTTAAGAGGTAATTCATCCAAACATTCTTCCAGTTGGTGTTTTAAAAAATTTAAGTAATTGGCAGCGGTGAAATTGTCGTTATAAAAAAAAGTCCAACAATGTTTCCACAAAATATTCCACACCAACAATTAATACCAAATTGATGATGATCTCTGGATTCACGCACAAGTTTAGGATTTTCTTGAGAATAAAATACTTTGTTATGCCGATTAAATATTCCGTTATTTGTAAATTTAGTCTCGTCAGTAAACATAATGGTTCTCCAAAAATATGAATTCTCTCCACATTTATTAAGGTACCAACGACAAAATGTTATCCGTCTTTGATTATCCACTGGATACAATGTATTCGGAATAGAATAGTGATAGGGATGATATTTCCGACTTTTCAGAATATACCTCAGTTTCCTAAGAAGTTGCACAGTGGTTTGCAATTTCGGCAGTAGAAGATTCTGGTTTATAGTTAACAAACGCCAACACATTCGTTTCAACAGTTTCTTCATATTTTCGTAAGAATTTAGGTTTGGTAAATGCACCATATGCCTTAAGATTATTTTCAAGTTTGCTAAATATCCGACAGTGTGGTTGCTTACGTTCCATGTATCTTTCAAAGTACAAATCCGCTGCTGCACGTGAGTTACGATTCGAAAAATAGTAGGAAAAGAGCATGTCTTTTTTTTCTTCATTTGTATAGGACATTCTAGCTATTAGAAGAAAATAATGTACGTATAAACACAAAATAATAGTACTGGTTGATAAGATTGTTAAGATTAATCTAGAAATGTTAATGATAAGGGAGGACCAATTGCTATTATGTAGCAATACCGATGGCAGTGTAGCGGTTATGTAATAAACAGAGCAAATACGACAAACTACCCAAGACCACGCGCGCTTGGTGTGGTGTCGCTTTCAGGTCTCTCGTTCAACTGTCTTCTGTTACCATTCGAGTACGAATCATGTTACTTCACGCACTCGCACTACGGAATAAGGTTTCACTCAAACTGTAGGGTACCCGCACTAATGGTATTTATTGCCACCACTATTAAATTGTTCAATGATGACGTAACAAGTCTATCTAATTTCTGTTATTCAAACAAGTGAAATCTATTGTTATGTGTCATATGGCTATTCTTAAAATCAGTTCAAATATTCACATATTATTTAATACAAAGTTTTGTATTTCATAAAAACAACATTTTTTCAAAAAATTTTATGTTGAACATGTACACTGTAGTACATAACTGAAAAGAGAAAAAAAATGCCTTTCTATCAGAACTACCCCCAATTATGGTTTCTATTTAAAAAAACATAACCTCACTTATTTACTTGAACATGACCAAAGCCATGTAAAAACAAATAAGTTTATCTTATTCTCCTTTTAAAATAATGTAAAAAATATCTACAACGTTTTACTGTATCTATCACAATGAATGAACCACGAAGGAAAACAAAAAAGATCCAAATTTCGTTATTTTGGTATAACGCTTTTGCTACACCCTGTATGTTAATTATCTCTTCATGGCTGAACTCGGCATTCAAAACTGCACTAGTTTCCTTATTTAACCTTTTCTCTAATGTCACAAATAACAGAGTTATCCATACAACGTGTAAGAAATAGGGCACCCTGTATACGTAGCAAATGTTATGTTTCAGATGTTTGATAAAGAAGCATGCAGATAAAGTTAATAACAAAGAGATTATGGAAATAAGGGAATAAAGATATCTGTGAAAAACAAAAAAATAAGATAGAAGGACAGGATACAGTCTAAGGCGTTTCGGGAATAGTGCGGAATATATTACAAACAGATATACGAAAAAAGAGAGGTTAAGGTAGACCTAGATCAGATTATTGCACGCAGATAGTGAAAGATGTAGACTGTGGAAATTTCAAGGAAATGTATAGGTTAATTTAGAATAGGAAACAATGGAGGTACGCGTCTAACCAGTTCCAGGACTGAAGACTTAATGATGATGATGAGGTTAAATTGCAAAAGAGTTTGGCATATAGATGTTTTCTTGTAAGTAGATAATTTCAGATTTTGTTTGAGATTGAATTCCGATTTAGTTTGATCATTATAAAAGGTTTTAGATGTGTCTACGCTTATTTTTATGGATGTAATAAAAGATTATTAAAATTATTCATAGATATTTCTTAAAATTTGTACATAGTCTGACTTAAGGAAATGTCTGGGTAATTACAAAGCGATATTGTGTAAACTTTACTTATATTTGTATTCGGTAGCTATTGAATGTTTTTAGACCTAAGATGTACTCCTCGTTTGTAAATTTTAATGCTTGTATGTAAGTAATTCTTTTTGATAATGTGTGTTGAAGAAAGATGTTTGTGGATGTAGCAATTATTATTATTTAAAGAATTATTCATTGATGAATATTTGATGTTATTATGAATTTGATGTTGAATCTTTGCTGTTTCATTTAATCTGAGCTAGCAGGACTATGTGGGCTTCTTCAGGAAATAGTTCACACCAGTTTTATTGGCTCCCAACGTATGGGCAGCAGATTGTTACAAATCACAGCACCTTTTATTGGCTCTTACGATAAGGGCGATACGAACGTATTATTATCGATGGATTCTTAAAAGAACTGTTAGGTTAACCATGTTTTGACGAAATTGCCGTCATCTTCAGGTCTCTAGTAATTCTTGACCCTTGTTACTATTTACTAACAAATAGCATTTAAAAAGCCAGTATTGGATAACACAAATGGTAGTTACAAGTTATATTAGAAATTCTTTTACCAGGAAGGTATAATAAAAATACAGTCACTTATTAAATGCATGTTATAGATAAATAATTAGCAGTTACGGCACCAGATAGCGAGAGAAACCAGTTCGTGTAATTACTAATGAATTTCGCATTTATATATTATTCTATGAACATAACACATCAAATACTTACCATCAAATTCATCATTATGTAAAAAGTCATTTACATCAACTGGATGATAAACAAACTGATAGGAATACGATTGTCTTCCGATATTTACACTGATAAAACACAGCAGTAAATACACAATCACAATGCAATTTTTTATAAGGTGTAAGTTAAGTTTAGGTGACATGTTTGCTTTACAGAAACTGTCTGTTTCATATCATGTAATATCCAACATTTGTAACTGTTCTTTGAAACTTTATATGCAAATTCACCTGTTGGTAAGAGGAATGTTGTGCATATTTCCTTACACGATCCACGCAATACTAAGTAAATAAAATTCTAATACACTTTTAGTACTTTCGTTACTTGCATAATAAGTATGTGCTATTATTTAAAATTACACGCGGTTAATTTGTCCATTATAGTGGTTCCAGTGAGTTGATACTCTAAACAATAGACATTTAATACTAAGCCTACTTCTTTAGCCACTGTAACCGATATAAGTTACCGCCAAACGTGCGATATTTGTTGCAAATTGGAATGCGTTTGAAAGCATCACTGTAAAGATGTCTATGGAACTTTAATAATATCCTAATCACAATAGTTTATTGAATCTTCAGAATGTACGACAAAACACAATCAAAATAATAATACACGTCGACGTCGTTGGGAAGATACTCAACAAACGAAAGTATTTATTGCATACTTAAATATGCAGGTATTGTTAAAATTTTCCCATGGGTGTAATGCTCGATAAATTCCGGAGCGTTTTTAAACAAACCTCTAGCATCTTTCAATTGTTCTATTCAAATGTAATAATTGTAGGTTTGTAAAGTTGGCTCACCCAATATAACCCACTCACTTAAAATGTATGTAAGCGTTAGATCTGGTTAGATCCACGCAAAATAGCGCCATATTTGCTTTATAAGGGGTATTGTTTACGTTAGAGTTTTTGGCGGGCTATCTTCGAACGAGTTCACCCATAAACGCAAACAGAATCGTATTTAAGGTATTTGTTTTTTTTATTTGTTTATATATTTATTTGTTCCAATGTTTCAGTAGTCTACTACCTGAAATTTAAGCAGACCTGGCTTCTCCCAAAAGCGTGAGTAAGGTGTGTGTGTGTGTGTGTGTGTGTGTGTGTGTGTGTGTGTGTGTGTGTGTGTGTGTGTTGTGTGTGCGTGTGTTTGTGTGTACGCGCGCGCTTGGGGTATGTGTTATGTGTTTGTGTGTGTGTGTGTGTGTGTGTGTGTGTGTGTGTGTGTGTGTGTAGTGTTCATATCCGTGTTACGTTCCCCTTCTATGACCAGGACCATCGACAGCCGGAAATCCCAGTCGTCAAAGAAGAACGCTCAACGGAGTGTGTGTGTTGTGTGTGTGTGTAGTGTTGATATCCGTGTTACGCTCCCCTTCTATGACCAGGACCATCGGCAGCCGGAAATCCCAGTCGTCAAAGAAGAACGCTCAACGGATATTGTCATATCAGTCCTGACCATCGGCAGCCGGAAATCCAGATGTTGAAAGAGCAATGTATGTGTGTGCATTGGCGTTTGTGTTTGTACAGCGTTTGAGAAAGTAACCGTGAGTAAGGTGTGTGTGTATGTGTGTGCGTGCGCTTGAGGGCGTGTGTTATGTTTGTGTGTGTGTGTTTATTAAATCTCCGGCTTTACTCCTAATTGGAAAGCCGCAGTACATATCTCTGCTCAAGATTTTTTTTCCTTTTTGCAGTGATTGGATTATAACCGTAACTCGTTTCCATAGTTCCGCACCTTTTGAACAATTCAGAATAATATGCCAGGCATTTCCTTCTTCTTCGCACCACGGGCATTTCCTTTCTTGGAGAATTCCGGTTTTCTGTAAATATATACTGTCTGATAATCTATTTTTGCGAATCTCAAGCTACTGTTCCGTCATGTCCTAAAGATGGTAATGTAAAAATGTTGTCCATTTGATTTTGTCATCAGACCAATGTCCTTCGAGTGGATCTACAGTGTTGAAAAAAGCCGATGTTAAAGACTTCTGCAGGATACTCTTTGTATTCTTTTGTATAGGAATTATTCTTTCCGAAAAATGCACCACTGGTTTTAAATTAGGGTAGCCTTCTTTACCTTTTTCCCATAAATCCTTAAAGTGCAACTTAAAGAAAGCTTTTATTATCTTGTACTGGGAAAGCATCTCACTACGAACTACTTGTGAATTATTTGCTAAAGTGTGTGTGTGTGTATGTGGGTGAGGGTTGTGTGTATGTGTTTTGTGTAAGTGATGTTGATATCCGTGTTGCGTTCACCTTCTGGGACCAGGACGATCGACAGCCGGATATTCCAGTCGTCAAGAAAGAACGCTCAACGGATATTGTCTTATCAGTCCGGACCATCAGCAGCCGGAAATTCAAATGTTGAAAAGACAATGTAAGTATGTGTATAGATGTTTGTGTTTGTAGAGTGTTTGAGACCTCCATTAAGTTAGACCCCCCACCAGCGATAAATAAATTAATACCTATAAAAAAATTAGGTGCTAATTAGGTGCTAATTAAGTGCTACATTCCAAAATTAGGTGCTCGAATAGTTTGGCAGGAAATTAAATTTGAAATGGGGGCTGACTTAACGTTAAGCTGGACCCCCATATGAAAAAACTAATTTGCAACATGCAAACTGAAAATTAGATATACCAGAATTAAGTGCTAATTAGGTGCTCTTAAAATCAACAAAACATATCACTAAAATAACCTTTTATCTAACTTTATCTAACTATATCATGTATAAGTATATGATTCGACAAGAGTAAAGTCCCATTAAATAATTAGGTGCTCTTACGACTGTGGTCTCAAAATACTCGTCTAGTAGCGCACTGTCGATATATCCAGTCGCCGAATTAAGTGCTCGTAAGGTTTCGCAAAAATTTTGCACTATAACGTGGTCCGCGTCACACGCGTACAAGAGTAAAGTCCCATTAAATAATTAGGTGCTCTTACGACTGTGGTCTCAAAATACTCGTCTAGTAGCGTACTGTCGATATATCCAGTCGCCGAATTAAGTGCTCGTAAGGTTTCGCAAAAATTTTGCACTATAACGTGGTCCGCGTCACACGCGTACAAGAGTAAAGTCCCATTAAATAATTAGGTGCTCTTACGACTGTGGTCTCAAAATACTCGTCTAGTAGCGTACTGTCGATATATCCAGTCGCCGAATTAAGTGCTCGTAAGGTTTCGCAAAAATTTTGCACTATAACGTGGTCCGCGTCACACGCGTACAAGAGTAAAGTCCCATTAAATAATTAGGTGCTCTTACGACTGTGGTCTCAAAATACTCGTCTAGTAGCGTACTGTCGATATATCCAGTCGCCGAATTAAGTGCTCGTAAGGTTTCGCAAAAATTTTGCACTATAACGTGGTCCGCGTCACACGCGTACAAGAGTAAAGTCTCATTAAATAATTAGGTGCTCTTACGACTGTGGTCTCAAAATACTCGTCTAGTAGCGTACTGTCGATATATCCAGTCGCCGAATTAAGTGCTCGTAAGGTTTCGCAAAAATTTTGCACTATAACGTGGTCCGCGTCACACGCGTACAAGAGTAAAGTCCCATTAAATAATTAGGTGCTCTTACGACTGTGGTCTCAAAATACTCGTCTAGTAGCGTACTGTCGATATATCCAGTCGCCGAATTAAGTGCTCGTAAGGTTTCGCAAAAATTTTGCACTATAACGTGGTCCGCGTCACACGCGTACAAGAGTAAAGTCCCATTAAATAATTAGGTGCTCTTACGACTGTGGTCTCAAAATACTCGTCTAGTAGCGTACTGTCGATATATCCAGTCGCCGAATTAAGTGCTCGTAAGGTTTCGCAAAAATTTTGCACTATAACGTGGTCCGCGTCACACGCGTACAAGAGTAAAGTCCCATTAAATAATTAGGTGCTCTTACGACTGTGGTCTCAAAATACTCGTCTAGTAGCGTACTGTCGATATATCCAGTCGCCGAATTAAGTGCTCGTAAGGTTTCGCAAAAATTTTGCACTATAACGTGGTCCGCGTCACACGCGTACAAGAGTAAAGTCCCATTAAATAATTAGGTGCTCTTACGACTGTGGTCTCAAAATACTCGTCTAGTAGCGTACTGTCGATATATCCAGTCGCCGAATTAAGTGCTCGTAAGGTTTCGCAAAAATTTTGCACTATAACGTGGTCCGAGTCACACGCGTACAACAGTAAAGTCCCATTAAATAATTATGGAATTAAACAAATTCATTATTGTTTAATTTTAATCGGTTTTTCGGTATGTATTTTGCTTATTTTTTCAATGTATTTAACTGCATATCATTCAATATTTTACGTACATTGTACTCTGCGTGTAATATTTCTTCTTTTTTATCATCGCGTCATGTATTAGGTGAAGTAATCAAAGCCGCCACTTGATATTTAGTATTATTATATTAACATTTTAATGATAATTTTTAATGTAATAATGTAAGGGTAATTTTAATACTATATCGTGATTAATGAAATTTTTAAATATTTATTCCTTATCATTTTAAATATTTATTCCTTAGAACATAATATACATTTACACTTTTGTTATTTATTTTTCACAATCTTTTATTTAATAACATTTTTGTAGAGGCATCTTGAATATGAATATATATTTTTATATTTATGTTTTACATATTCATATTTATAATGTTTTACATATTCATATTTATAATTCTATATTTATAATGTTTAAAAGAAATTAGAAACATTTTTAATTACAGAACAAGCAAATATAGAAATAACTTCACAAGCATTGTGAAGAAAGCTATATAGTAAGCATTGATAATGTTTAAAAGTATTATTAATATTTTGATTATAATTTCCAACATTATTTATTCATATATATTAATAATTATAAAATTCGTAAATCATATTTAATAATTCCTAAATATCTTTTAAACATTAGTCGCGCACAAGAGCGTGAACTGCTATTCATACTATATATGAAGATATGAAGATTCCAACATTGGAATATAAATGAAAACGATAGAGGGAACGGACGAGCACGCGGATGGGGATGCGGACGTGGACGAGGACGTGGACGTGGACGTGGAGGACAATGGCGAGGAAGAGAACGCGGACGAGGACAAGCAAACGTCCATATTTATAAAGGAAACGTGTAAATATATAATTAAGAAAATATTTTTATATGTTTATATTTGATATGTTTTATATGTTTATTTTTTTATATGTTTATATTAAGAAAATATTTTTATATGTTTATATTAGATATGTTTTATATGTTTATTTTTATATGTTTATATTAAGAAAATATTTTTATATGTTTATATTTTTAAAAATGTATAAATTTTATAAGATTAAATATAAAATATCTGTAAAAAATAACAAAAAATAATTAATATAAATCCTTTGTAATCCTTTAACTTTCCTAAAATAAATTATCCTTACATTATTACATTAAAAATTATCATTAAAAATATTAATATAATAATACTAAATATCAAGTGGCGGCTTTGATTACTTCACCTAATACATGACGCGATGATAAAGAAGAAATATTACACGCAGAGTACAATGTACGTAAAATATTGAATGATATGCAGTTAAATACATTGAAAAATAAGCAAAATACATACCGAAAAACCGATTAAAATTAAACAATAATGAATTTGTTTAATTCCATAATTATTTAATGGGACTTTACTCTTGTACGCGTGTGACGCGGATCACGTTATAGTGCAAAATTTTTGCGAAACCTTACGAGCACTTAATTCGGCGACTGGATATATCGACAGTGCGCTACTAGACGAGTATTTTGAGACCACAGTCGTAAGAGCACCTAATTATTTAATGGGACTTTACTCTTGTCGAATCATGTACTTATACATGATATAGTTAATTATTAAGATAAAGGTTATTTTAGTGATATGTTTTGTTGATTTTAAGAGCACCTAATTAGCACTTAATTCTGGTATATCTAATTTTTCAGTTTGCATGTTGCAAATTAGTTTTTTCATATGGGGGGGTCCAGCTTAACGTTAAGTCAGCCCCCCCCATTTCAAATTTAATTTCCTGCCAAACTATTCGAGCACCTAATTTTGGAATGTAGCACCTAATTAGCACCTAATTAGCACCTAATTTTTTATAGGTATTAATTTATTTATCGCTGGTGGGGGGTCTAACTTAATGGAGGTGTGTTTGAGAGGTGTTTTGTGTGTTATATGCATCCGCCTTGCCCCCCCCCCCCCTCTTCTAGGTCCATTGGCAGCTAGAAATCCAGTCTTCGGGGAAGAATTCTTAGTGGATGTACTTGAAGTGTGTTTGAAATGTTAATTTGTGTTTATGTTTGCCCAGGTTACCAAAAGGTTGAATTGAATTGATATAATTTTGTACAGATTTGAACTTATACTATTACATAAAAAACTAGCTTCTTTCAGAGGAAAGGATTTGTATATGATAGTATTTGCCTCAGGTATGTGTAAGTTTGGTTCTTAAAATTTAGCGTTAGTAAAAAGAAAAGAAATTCCCTATTCTACTACTTAAGATTAACTAACACTACTACTGTTAGTTATTATTTATTAGAGACGGGGTTGCTAATATGTAAAAGCGTGCAAATTCTACATATTAGGAGGTTGGGTTATTTCAAAGTCGGGTTGATGCTTTGATCTTGTTGCTTCTGGTCATCAAGAGCGGAGCTCTTGGAATTCCAAGAGATCAGTCTCCGGTCTCCGGGGCAGAGCCTCGGTCCGAGGAGAGGTGGTACTTTTATGTCTTTGTCCGGGTAGTTTTGTTTGTGTCTTTTATCCATCAAGATAGCGTTGGCGGATGAGTGCCGTGGTTTTTTGTGCGAGTGCATTTAAATGTGAAAAAAGGTTTTGGTTCTAAATCATCACGTGTAGGGTCTTATTTAATAATGTTTGTCTATAAGCGTAAAGGGTTGTAAGTCATTACACTCGAATACTAGATGTTCCGGCGTTCCTATTTCTCCGTTTGAGCATATGTTGTTGTCAACTAAATTCATGTGTTCTCTGTATGTTAGATAGGGTCCGTGCCAGTTAGGTAATGAATAAATTTTTGACTGGGCACCAGGTACTTGGCTTTTAGGCGGTCTTTGATATTTGGTATCATTGCATATACCCTTCTACCGGTTGTGCTTCACTCCCAACGTGTCTGCCAATCTGCAAATATGTAGTACTTTATTTCCGTCTTTGTCGTGGGCAGTTGATTTGTGTTTAAGATGCGTTGTAGTTGTTGGTTATCATTGTGTGTAAGATAGTACATTGCAGCTCGCTGTTTCACTACTAGGTCCAAGGACATAGTTCCCACCAGTACATGAAGTGCATCATGTGCGGTAGTCCCATAAGCCCCCGTCAATCGCAGTAAAACACTTCGTTGTGTACTGTTAATTCTTTGTTTAGGTTTGATTGTGTTAAGAAGATGTCCCTAGGCGCTCGCGGCGTATGATACTATAACGCCGAGCACACTGTTAAAATAACGCCTTACGCAATTAAGTGGTATCTTATAAGTCCTTCGGGCCAGCGTTGCGATGTTCTGCATTGCAGAAGTTGCACTTACACACACGTTATTTAAATGTATAAAATAATTCTATTTTTCGTCTAATGTGAAGCCCAGATATTTTATGTTTTGTGTTCTACTTATATTCACCTGCATTTTGTTATATCCGCTTAGACCACAAGAAAATTCGTTATACCCGATATTTTTAAGAACTGACAGCATATACATGGGTGGGCCAACTTCACATTTTTTTGAAATTATCAGTATTAACATAAAAATGATGTCAAGTGATTGCTTTTTGTCCGATCCGGTGGAAAAGCGTCAGATCCGCTGATGGCAACCGCCTATAGAAATTTAAAGTTAGTGGCGGATTAATTTCACCTATTTAAGAAAATTATTAAGTAAACGGTTATTTACATTTCAAAATGAGATAAGAGGATTGCTTTTCGTTACATCCAGTATGAACTGGCGAAAAGTCATTGGGTCACATGTAGGACTTAGAAGTAGGTAGGAGGGCTATTTTCACACTTTTTTTGAAATTGTCGGTGTTAACGTAAAAACGATAAGATCTGTTGGAAAAACCTTAGATCCACTGATGGTGATTACCTATAGAGCCTTAAAGTTAACGGACGGGCTAACTTTCAAGTTTTTGTGTAAAATTATTTTTAAATATGTATTATTGACAAATGCAAGACTTTTTTCTAAACTTCACCTACTGATAAGAGGACAACAGAGCGAACTGCCCTCGACAAAAAGGAAAATTCCATGTTTACGTTTGCTGCTTCATTTAAACCCAAATTAATCTTCCCCTTAGTACTTCTGCGGCCCGTTTTTCCATCCGTCTTTGTACAATTCTACTTAATGTTTTTGACACGTGTGCTGTCAAACTTATTGTTTGAAAATTTTCACATCTATCCGAGCCTCTCTTTTTTGTTATAGTGACTACGATGTTACGTCTGAAATCTTTGGATATCTCGCCTGTCCCATACATATATTTTACAAGTTGGAAGAGACGTTGTAACAATTTTATTTTCGATAATAATTCTTTGCATATAATTTCAAGAATAGTGTAACAATTTTATTTTCAATAATAATTCTTTGCATATAATTTCAAGAATAATGTAACAATTTTATTAATAACAATAATAATTTGCATTCAACTTCAAAAGTAATACGCTAAGCCTGCATCGTCCTTTAATAATCTAGTTATATTCAGATATCTGTGTCGTATACAGCTATTTACAAGCACATCTCTGTTTGATTGTTCCCCTCCTGACGGCGCGACCGCCCGAGCTGGTTATAAGATAGTCGGCCACAGGTGATAGAGATATCAACATGTTACCTTGGTTGGAGGCCGGCAATCTGCGAATCCATTTCAAATAGTTAGGATATCTTCGAATAACTGTCGGTAATGTATATATTTTGCTAACTTGTATAATTTGAGATAATTTATTTAGCGCGACAAGTAGGATGCAACTTTTAAAAACACACAAGGACACAGTAAAACACATGTAAGATGCTACCTTTAGAAGGTGACGTAATTCAACTTTGAGAGTACGATTGCTGTTGAATGTAAGGCGACAGGATATGATTCGACACGTGGAATGCAGGAATTATAGAAGTTGGTTTGGATGAATTAGTTTCAAATTGCAAACGCTGTTATCGTTGCTTGAAGAACGGTGATACCGTCTTCCTTTGTCACAATGCGACAATTGCAGTTTTGGTTCGTAGATAGTTATAAGTTCTTTTTATGTGTTTCAAAATTTGGAACACGTTAACTTGCTTTGATGCGTAATACATGTACACTGAAAAAGTTCCAACTAATTGTTGAGCTGGATTTACCAGTAGTAAAACGAAAGTTCATTGATTTAACGTTCTAAAAACAACATTCTTTGTTCCATATGAATCGTCAGTAATGTCAACAGGTGTTACTGACGTCATATTTTTCTACTTTGTATAGCTGACAGATGTTATTTTAAAAGCAAATGCTTTGAACAGCTTTATTACAATATATGTAAACATGTATATTTTTGTGATCAGCTTTATCTACATTAAAATTAGTATACATAATTTTGAAAGTTCAAATGCTAATATTGTTACGAGCTATTAATTTGTTATCTACCTGAAAAGATCTGCCCAGGTCAGAACCCTATTTGTACAACAAGTTCATGTTTTAAAGTTAAGTGTTTGATTGAAAATGATAAAGACAAACATGAAAGTTAAAAGTTTAAGATTGATGCAGTTAAAGATTAAATTTTTTGTTACAAGTCATATTATTTTAAAAGAGATCTTTTAGTAAACAATTGGTTCAAGATTAAAGGTTTTTTATTTTGATCAAGTGTGATCAAATCTTATTACATAAAGTTAAAACCCATCTGAGTAATAAATTGATGCCAATGTTATATTGGAAATACTTTTTTTTATTATTTCTTTATGTATTTTTGCAGGACACAAATGGTGTCCCACTTTTTTATTTATTTAACTATCACAATTTCTTACAGGAGCTGCGTCTTATTTTATTAAGACAGGCTTTTGTCAGCGAAGGCGATCTTTTTTTTCTTTGGGTCTCCACGTCCGCCCTTAGAACTATGCTATGCAATTATCGTGATTACATCAGGACTTGGTGGCGCCTATTTAATTTAGCTTAAGTTTGATCTGCAAACAAAATTCGACTTACCCCCCACTTCTCATTGCTCTACCCAGGAATAGACCCCTAGTTGTGTCGGAAGATTTTTGGAACAATAAATTCGTCTCACTGACGCCCATGCGTGGGGCCATATATATAATAATAAAAAAAAAATTCGTTTCAACGTTCTGTTACTGCTTGACCAGCAACTTTTAGAGTTTCTGCTTGCACCTTCCCTGTACCCGGTCCCGTACTATTTTTCAGACCATTTAATGCTAATTCAAATTCATATCTAAGTATAGGATATTCAAAGCCATCCTTTTCAATGACTTATTCCTGTTCTAATGCTGCTTGTTCTTCTCCTGCATATAAATTCCTTACATATTCTTGCCATCTATCCACTATCTCTACATTTTTTGTTTCCTGCAGTGTCCTTTATATTTTTGGTATATGGTTTTGTATCCCTAAAATTCATTCTAATTAGTTAGTATGCTTCGTCTGTCTTTCCTATTTCCATATGAGTTTGTACCTCTTTGCACTTTTAATTAATCCAGTCTTCTATGGCTTTTCTACATTTACGAATAATTTTCCGATTTATGGCTATGTATCTCTGTTTTCCTGTTTCATCTGATCTATTTTTGTATTTTCGTCTTTCTTTTATTAAATTCAGGATATCATTTCTTGTCTATGGTTTCTTATTTTCTTTTTGTGTATACCCCAGAATATCTCTGGCCGCCATGTCTAAACTGGATTTAATTTTATTCCTGTCTGTTGGTACTTCCTTAGTATAATAAATTTTCCCGATATCTTTCTCATTTGACTTTTTTATCAAATCTTTCGTGGATATCTATATTTTTTAGTTCCACAGAGTCAAAGTACCTTTTTCTGTCCCTCTCTTTTCAAATTTTTAAATTTAAGACCGGCCTTCATAATCAAGATGTTGTGGTCAGTGTCTATATCTACTTCTGGGTAGCTTCTACAGTCTTATTATTTGATTCCTAAACCGTTGTCTAACAATGTAATATATTTGATATCTTTCTATATCTCCTGGTATCTTCCACGTGTAACGTCTTCTAGCATGATGTTGAGATAATGTGTTTGTGATGGTTAAATTGTTCTTGTCGGAAAATTCTATCAGCCTATTTCAACTGTCATTTCTCATGCCTAAATCAAATAAACCTATACTACCGCTTGTTCCCGACCCTCACTTACCACTGCATTAAAATCCCATGTAATTATTAAATTTTAATGTCTTTCTACATATCTTAGTATGCTTTGGATATCTTTGTAGATAGCTTCTACCTCTTCCTCACTGTAGCTAGAGGTGGGCAAGTGTACTTGTATTATTACTGTATTTACCATAAGTACCATAAGTACTCTTTCGTTACTTGTAAGTAGTGTAGCGCGCGCCCATTCGGCGTCCCTATACTGATAGTCTAATGTGCGGATAATTCTAATGAAAAACAGAATGTATTTAATAACAAAATACATTCTGCTGTTTACATGTATTATTTTTTTAAAATGTGTTGCTGTAAAAATGTTGTATTTCCGTTACGTTAAGTACAACGTCGGCTAGTAGTTATTTGCACGTAAATTATATTGTTTACTGCCTTCTTTAGAGAACGGTATGTTTTCACCAAGGTTGTTGGACAGAAGGGGAGTCAGTCGGGTGCTGGCTACGCAAGCGGGAGTATATCGACCCTTAGCATGGGCATTCTACGTGTGTAGTTAGTTTTGAAAGCGATTTATGTACCAATTGTTGATTTGTAATATCATTAAATTACTAAAGTAGTGTAAATGTGCGGGCGAGATTATACTAATTTTCAGTTACGCCATAATTCTAAGCGTGTAGTAATTGTGTCTGTTGTGCATAGTACGTATGCGCATCGTCATGTTTTAAGATTGGGGTTCGAGGAATTTAATTGCTGTAAGTTAAGTTGTAATCTGTCCAGTGTGGATTCTAGCGCTTTGGAGAGACTCTGTAAGTACTTTTACATTGTTTAATTGCCGTTTATGTTGCGCCTTGCTGTTTAATCGACGCCCTGTATTTAGTTAATAGCACGTTATGTATACTGCTATGTGAACATTTAATTTATCCATTTTTTTGAATTCAGTAATTTTTAATGTGTGACTGAATTGTGTGATTGAATTTACTCTCTACTCATTACCTTTAATGAGACAATAGAGGAACGTTGCAGTAGTTTTCTACACAGTGCCTTATCTCTTTTCTCATAACTATCTCCACACCCGTATTTCCTTCCTCTGATCTTGTATGAATTACCCTGAAGTCTCCACTCCAAAAATTTCCCACCTCTGGCCAGCGGGGATCGCTGATCCCTACTATGTCTAGTGCTATCCTATCCATTTCAATTTCTCTAGCTTACCTACTTGCTTCATACTTCTGACATTCCATGCTCCGACTCACAAAATGTTCCCTGCTCTTTCTCTAAACTTTCCGATCACAAAATTATGTATTTGACGAGCATGACACCGAATTTCTCCCAAAAAGTAAATTTTTGTTAATTTTAATTAAAATTACCGTAGCACTTGTATAATAAAAATTTGTTATAAAGTGTATATAAAAAAACACTTTATATAGTTCTGTGTCCAGTAAGTTAAACTGAACACGAATATCAGTTCTAGCTCCCGGTAGACTATTTTGGGGATAAGTACAAATCAAAAAAATACCTTCACAAACTCTTCAAACAAAAAAAATAATAAAAAGCACAACTTATGTTATCTAGGTTTGCAAAACTTAGTACGATGTCAAAAAGACAGTTTATCTCTAGTTCCCTTCTTTCTGCAAATATTAAAGTGAACCGGTTCTATCAAGGAAAATTATAAACTGGACTCCATTTTCAGGCCCAAGAAGATTGTCTTATAGAGTACGCACGCCCTGCGGGTGATTCCTGGACTGACAATTTTCTAGAAAATTTCAAACTGCTTAATGATAATGATCCAATTTTGAAGTATCACTTAAACAATGTAAAAGCATCTCTAGCCAAAAGGCACTGACTGCAAGTCCGCTACTCTTCAGTCGGAAATCAGAATGACTTTATTGAGTGTAGTGCAAATAACTTTACTCAAATTAGTCTAAATACAACTTACGGACTGTGAATACTTACCCCTGACTTATCACAGGTCAAAGACGCTGTATTTGTTCTTCGTTGCGTCGATCTTAGAAGCCCTGATGGGAAATGTGTATACAGAAATAATAAACGGTTTTCAATTTTGTTGACTGTCACTAGAAGAGACGAAGAAAGACATAACGGAACTGGTTCGTTCTGTTCTTCAAGAACGTGAAATTTTATTTGAAAAGGGAGGCCAAGGGCGAGTCGAAAGAAAATTGTACCAGTTGTTCCATTTTCAAAACTAACGTGAGTGTAAAGTGTGTTAGTTTAATCTTAAAAAATTTTAATTCGCGTAAGTGGATTTTGCACAGATGTAGAAACCGAATCTTAGAAAAAGGTTAGTATTGCTCTGAACATGCACGTTCATAGGTCAAATCTTTGTAGCGAAGTAACCACTCAAGTCATTGTAGATGCAATCACATACTTTGGTATCGTATAGAAATTCTACACAATATTTTTATGTAGAAGAATATTACCAACCTTTACTGCCATTGTAAAAAATGACATCATCCTTATTAGAATGATTACTATAAAAAATATGATGAAGGTTCACACTGCACGGTTAAAATAATGCACCACAATACATATAAACATACTGTATCATAAGGAGGACGAGATTTTAAACGTGATGCCATGTTAACTTCAAGCACACTAACGTCGTTAAATTTCTGTATTAAAATACGCATTTTTTAACTGTAAATTCGCCACTTAAACCAATGAATCTAAAGAATAGGAAATCAGAAATTGATATTTATTTTCTCAACACAAGCAACACATATATTTAAAGCTATAAGGTAAAAAATATCGATCGCATTGAATAAAAATAATGATAGATGTTGATCACAAACCCTTTCTCCCAAAGAATTAATAAACAGCGGTACGTATTAAAATTGTAACGTGCATTTTTGGTAGTTTAACATTTTACACTTTACCAAATACGTAAAATACATCGTTTCTTTGGGATCGCTGTTTGTATCAAGTAAATACTTCAGAATAATTCAGAATTGTATGCGATTTAACTCGTGTGTATTAATTAAAGATAGATAAATTGAAGATTGATTCTCATTAATAAATAAATTCCAAGGAATAAATGTTAAACAGCTTGTAATTAATTATAGATTGCATCGTTCTTGTCTTGCCGTAAATATAAATTTTGTTCCTTATGTGGATATACAAGTCTAGATAAGAAACGATAAGCGGTTGTAATAGAGACGAATTGATATAAACAGACGAGGAGTAGAGTTTTGTTCTTTGTTCCGATATATTAAGTACGTTAAAAATACTGTTTCTTTCTGCTTTTGACAATAGTGAGAATTAATGCGGGATTAATTTTCGGCATGTTTCTAGTTGATTTTCTGTTGGAAATAAAAGCGGTAAAGCTTGTTAAACTCGAGGCACGTGTGTTTTACGGAACATTTGACGGACGGTTTGAGTGATACGCGTACTTTACTAATTTGTGGTTTTAGTTGTTTGTCTTGTGAAATAATAGTCGTAGAACTTGCTAAACTGACCGATTCTTTCTTTAGGATTAATGTGAGTGCGATCTAGTCTAGTGCCCTTTGTTTTATCAGATTAGTGCATACTTTGGATTATTTAAATACAGTGGTTACTGTAGTTTCTGCATTTTTCTAACACCAAAGAATCTAAAATAGATCATTGCTTGCGCGAATTTCGTTATTTGCAAAATATAACAGATTACCGGTTTACAAAGGTATTGGTTGAAGTTTCTCACTGCTTTTTGGAGGTTTATAAAAATAATATACATTTGATCTCAGTTGAAATTAAACTAGTGCTACATAATATTTCGAAATTATTGTCTCAGCAAATAGAATTAACAAGAAATTTATCAATGCTACATAGTTCCGTCGCGTGATGGTGTCTGCTGCTAACCCCAGTGAAATGCGTAGGTGTGATTAGTGTGACGTGTGATAAGTTCCATCAACCCCCTCACAGTCCAGGGTGAAGTGCTTCGTTAGTGCAGGACATCGTGAATCTCACACTTCCGTTGCAAGGAAGCGTTGCTGAAGGACTTTTGTAAGTTGAACTATTTCCTACTTGTTATTACTTTAAATATCTATCCGTTGCTTTACCATATCTTTGTCGTTCTGATACCTTTTACAAAAGACTTGCAGGATATTTTAAAACATAAGAAAAAAAAAGAAAGAAAGAAAGAAAGATCAATACTACTGAATTACTCATATCAATTGTGTCTTACCTATTTATTTTTTTTTAACATTTTGTCTGATTTATGTTTAATTGGTGTGTGAGGAAACGTTTCTGCTACTCCCCAATATTGCCTCTTAAAAATTTTTATACTGCTTTTACCGTTGTTATATTATATAGATTATCCAAACAGTTTTTTTTTTACATTCTACAAAGTACTGAATAATTTAGACTTATCATTGCTGCTATGCTTATTCTTTTTTTTTCAGGTTTGCTTAACTATTTTTCTTGCAGGTATTATCACTAACTCCTTACAGCCGCGTACATTGTATGTTAGTCTGCTTTCTACAACCCCCCCTAATCTCCGATTGAGTCCGGTCATTTCTTTGATTTTCTTTGTGTTACGCACGGCCACGAGCCAACGTAGCATAACTTTGGCGCCCGAACAGGGACTGCCACGAATTACGTAACAAAATACAAAAATGTATACAGATGTTCTTGATAACCAATAAGCAGTTACGAAACTTTTCTGGACGATAAACGGTTTGTATAATCATTAATAAAACTAAAATTAATATAATGTGTTCATGATTAAAATCAGTTTAGTATGGGTAAGTTAAAACTTGTAAAGGATTATCCAATTTATAGTTTCAGCAAAATCAAACAAATAAAATATATAAATTTTCTGTAAAGTTAATTACAATCCAGATTCGATCGGTGTGGGGGTGGGTATGCATTTGTCCAGGTAGATAAGTTTAGAAGTGACAAAGTAGGGTTTTCCTTTTAGAAAAATAGTTACCACGATGGTGGATTTGTTTAATATTGTCAGTCGATTTTACTGTACATTATTTCTACCTTTTCGTTTCTTTGCAGTAGTAATCTATGTCCTTTATCGGTAAGATTTTCAACTGTACTACAAATTGCAAACATATCAATAGTGTAATTAATGTTTTGTTGCGAAAAAATTCCTGGATCGATCGAATCTTGTGAGAGCATAAACGTGACTGAAACTCAAATGTACACTGTATACCTGCACCCTTCGAACCCTATATAGCGCAAGGTGCGGTATGGAACAGTGACAGTCACGAGAGTGTTGTTCAAGACTTTTGGTTCAAGCCGCAAATGCACCCGTATTCAACGGAAGCGCGTATGCGGTGTTTTCATAGTGCGTGTGTGAAACAAAGCATTGCACAATCCATCATGATACAGTCCGCTATAAACATTTTGGAATGGTTCATGACCTATGGAAATGTCATGGTAGCAGATAAGACAGTAAGTGGTAATATTAGTTTATTTACACGCTGTATATCGCACATTAGTTGATCCTTCGCGCTCAAATCTTATCCTTTCATAATGTTAAATTCTTGAAGTGTCTTTCCAATTAATCCTAATCATTAATCGAATTTAATCCTTATTGTTTCATTACATTTTCGTGATTACCTTTGATAACTACTAACGTTTAGTGCAGCTATCATTTTATTCATTCAATCACAATAATTATATTCATTCAATTAAAGTTGAGGTATTTATTACAGACGGAAAGCTTTAAAACGTTGGTAGGTTTGCCCCTTGGAAATAACGGGATATTATATATTAATGCTAGTTTTATGTCCTATTTCAAAAGAATTCTTATGCAGGTAGCTTTCAAGGGTTGTGGTTTTATAATTGCTTCGGCACCAGACAAACAAATCACATCTGTTGCAAACATTCATATCTTGGGGTTTGAAAGCTTTTAAGGAAGTGAACATATTTTTACTGGTTGGTTTGGTTGTCAGAAAATTTAGTTAAAATTGTATTGTAGGAAATTCTAGTCGGCAGATTTACAAGGTTTGGTTGTTGGTATTTTAATTGAAGTCGTGTCATTCAGCACAATGACTCAATTTAGAATTTCAATGGATCGTCTAATCTTAGACATGAAAGATGCTGCCAATAAGATTTCACAATTATTGCTCAGTACTGATAAATTGGAAAAGACTCGTGAAAATTTGGTTGCAATAAAATTGTTTACAAAAGCCGCCACGGATATCAAACAAGAAGTTGATATGTCTTATCATGCATGTATTTTCGATGAAGAAAATGCAGAAAGCATTCAGGAAATTGGATTGCTTCGTATTGAATTGGATAGAATGCTACTGTCAATTAAAATTTGTAATGCTCAATTTGAAAGCATGTTTGAGTCATCGGACATTAAACCTCAAAATTCATTTGAAAATAGGTCTGGATCGCCTACTGGTCTTAGTGGTGTTACAAATATTAGATTGCCCCGTGTATCAATAAGTAAATTCACTGGAAAGTTTTGTGATTTTAACGCTTATCATAGCATGTTTAAGAATTTAGTTTATGATAACCAGAATTTACTACCCATTGAAAAATATTTCTTTTTACTGGACTCGCTAGATTCAAATTCAAAAAATCTTATTCGTCATTTGGCTGTCACAAATGAAAATTTTGAAACTGCTTATTCAATTATCGTTCAGCGTTACGAGTGTCGTCGGTTATTGGCAAAAACATACCTTTCAGCGTTAGGAAAAATTTCTAAAGCTCAATCTAACTCACATGTAGAATTAAGAGAATTACTGAATTGCTTTGTAGAAAATTTGGCTGGTTTGCGTCAAATAAAAATTGAATTGTTGGATTTGATTCTTTTCAATATGTTATCAAAAATTTTGGAGGTCGACTTGCTTAAAACGTTCGAGTTGGAAAATACTCAGGATATTCCAACATTCGAACAATTGAAATCGTTTGTTGAAAAGCACTGTAAGGCGCTAGAAATCGGCAGTATGGTGCTAGCAGATAAAAAGCTCAAATCGTCAAGTAAGAATGTGGACTGGTAAAAACGCCCAAATGCGGGTTCAAAATCACAATCTCATACGTCTTTAGTGACTACGTCAAAGATAAATAAATGCTTGTTGTGTGATGCAACACATTATTTATATCAGTGTAAAATGTTTCTTGGGAAGTCACCGCAGGAACGTTATACTTTTGTTAAAGGAAAAGGGTTGTGCATTAATTGTTGCATGGATTCACATCATGCTACCAATTGTAAATCAAACAAGTTGTGCAAAAGGTGTTCAAAACCCCACAATACTTTGCTGCATTTTGGAAACTCAGCAGTGCAGACTGAGGATGTTACTTCTTCTGTGCCTGTGGTTTTATCGTCAACAGTTTTATCGTCTTTATCAGCTCCTCAATTGGAAGCTAGCTACACTGCCAGTAGTAGTTTATTTTCGGCAAGATCGTCAAATACGGTCACTTTGTTAGCTACGGCTAAAGTATCCGTTTATGATGGGTTTGGAAGAGCTCAAACTGTAAGAGCTTTATTGGATAATGGCAGCATGGAGAGTTTCACAACTGACTCATGTCGTCAACGTTTGGCTTTGAATAAATCAAAAGTTTCAGTAAAGGTGGAAGGACTGGGACTATCGGCTGCTCAGGTTTCAGGTACATTGTCATGTAAAATTCGTCCTAGAGGACAAAGAAACCTTCAATATGATGTGGATGTTTTTGTTCTCCCGGAGATTTGTGGAAAATTACCTACGGTACAGTTACCATCAAATAATTGGTCGCATACGTCTGACTTAAACTTAGCTGACGAAGATTTTGATAAACCCGGCAAAATAGATATGTTGCTAGGGCAAATATTTTCGCTCATATTTTAATGAATGAATCTCGTGTGGGTTCGCTGAATGAACCTGTCGCTATAAAGACAACATTGGGTTGGATACTGACAGGAAAACTTGTTTCTCCTGTTTCTTCATGCACATCGTTATGTGCAATAGTGGAGCCATTGGATTCTAATATACGTCGCTTTTGGGAACTAGAAAACATTCCAGACTCGTCTAGGGTGAGCTCGGCGGAAGAAGCGTGCGAAAGGCATTTCGTTGAGACTCATGCTAGAGAGGAGGATGGTCGTTTTGTGGTCCGGTTGCCGTTCAAAGCCTATTTTTGTCGATTTTCGAGAGATCGCCATTTGTAGATTTCTTTCATTGGAGCGACGTTTGGAAAAAGATTCACATTTATATAGTTCATATCGTGATTTTATGCAAGATTACATTGAGAGTCGTCATATGACACTTAGTTCGAAATCGGGTCAAAATTCAATAGATGGTGTGACAGAATACTACATACCTCATCATGCCGTTGTCAAACCAGAGAGCGCAACAACCAAACTCAGAGTGGTTTTTGATGCTTCGTCTTCTGCGCCTATTGGTAGTTCGTTAAATGAACATTTGTTAGTTGGTCCTCCGTTGCAGAAAGACATTATGGTTTTGTTCCTGCACTTTCGTCAACATGCTGTGGTATTCACTGCTGACATCAAACAGATGTATAGGTAGGTTTTGGTTGCGCCAGATCATCGTCAATATCAAAAAATAATTTGGAGATTTAATTCTTCGGATCCTATCAGGGATTATCGGTAGAACACCGTTACTTATGGAATGATCTCGTCTCCATTTTTAGCATTGTGGGTCATTCAGGAATTAGCCCAAGTGGAGTCGGCCACATTTCCGCATGCTGCTGAGGTGTTGGCATCAGATACTTACGTTGACGATGTTGTGAGTGGTTGTGCTTCTGTGGAGAAAGCAAAACGTTTAATTTTCGAATTAAGTCAAATTTGTGCAGCAGGAGCTTTTACGTTGCGTAAATGGAACAGCAACGTCAGCAAGGTTCTTGAAGGATTACCAGAATCGTCTTGTTATCCGACAACTTTTAGTTTTGAAGATTCAAATAATTTGTCACAAAAGATTTTAGGTTTGCAGTGGAAACCCATAGGGGATTATTTCTTTTATCACGTTAATCCTATTTCAAAGGATTGTACGAAGCGCAGTATGGTGTCTGAAGTAGCCAGAATTTTCGATCCGTTGGGACTACTTACTTCTTTAGTATTTTTTGCCAAACATTTAATCCAATATTTGTGGATATTGGGTTTGGATTGGGACAAAAGTCCTCCATTAAATATTGTATCAAAATGGAGAAATTATTTGGAACAATTGTCAGAATTATCGAAACTCGAGATCCCTCGATGGATTTTAGGTGTTGATTACAAAAGTATACAGATTCACGGTTTCTGTGATACTTCGGAAGCAGGCTATGCAGCCGCTGTTTATTTTCGAGTCGACGACACAGTTGGAAACATTAAAACTTCATTGGTGTGTGCCAAATCTAGGGTTGCTCCTACTAATCGCATTTTTTTGCCCCGTTTGGAGTTATGTGGTGCACTACTATTGTCAAACTTGGTAGATTTTGTTCGGACTACTTACAAAACACAATTGGTGCGATTCAACCGTTGCACTCGCTTGGATTAAATCATCATCGTATAATTGGGAAACATTCGTCAGCAATCGAATTTCACATATCCAAGACCGCATTCCTCCAGCATTATGGTATCATATTAAATCTTCAGAAAACCCGGCTGATTGTGCCTCTCGAGGTCTGGAAGCTTCAGAATTGGTACAACTTCATTTATGGTGGAAAGGGCCTTATTGGCTTCAACTTCCAGAAGAAGAATGGCCATCGCTTAACGTGTCTCGTTCATTAAATCCGTTATCGGTCAAAACGGAAAGACGAATGTTGTTATTTCGTACAATTTCTTAGACTCATTGACTACTCGCTTTTCGAATTTGGCAAAAATATGTAGAATTATTTCATGTGTTTGTCGCTTCTTTTCTAATACTCGAACATCATTGGAATCACGCAGAGACGCGTTCGATTATGCTTCTATGGTTGAACAGCAATGTTCTCTTCATATATAATATAGCAAATGGTAAACCGGCAAACAAAATGCTTAGACCTCTCACTCCCTTTCTAGATACACATGGTTTACTCAGGATGGGCGGTCGTCTTAGAAATTCAGACCTACCTTATGGGATGAAATTTCCAATTTTACTCCCATTATCGCATCGGTTAACAGACTTAATCATTCTGGATTGCCATAACGAGCACTTACACTCTGGACTTCGTACTACTCAATTTTTGTAGACTCACAATTTTTGGATTCTATCTGCTAAAAGAGCAGTTCGTAAATGTTTGAAGTCATGTATTCGTTGTTTTCGCATAAACCCTATTGCTTACTGCCCTCCCATGGGCGATTTACCAACTTCGAGGCTAACTCACGGAAAGGCATTTTTGCATACTGGTGTGGATTATGGTGGCCCTCTTGCCGTTACAATGAGTAGAAAACGAGGATCTAAGTCATCAAAGGCTTATATTTGCTTGTTCATTTGTTTTAGCACGAAGGCCGTTCATTTAGAGTTAGTGTCTAGTCTTTCAAAAGAAGCCTTCATCGCTGTTTTACGTCACTTTATTGCTCGTCGTGGAAAGTGTGTGACTATTTATAGTGATTGTGGCACCAATTTTACTGGAGCTTCTCGTGAATTATCAGACATGATGAAAAACTCTGCGGGTGCAAAAGGTATAACGTTTATATTCAACCCCCCTTCCGCTCAACTAATGTGCGATATACAGCGTGTAAATAAACTAATATTAGCACTTACTGTCTTATCTGCTACCATGACATTACCATAGGTCATGAACCATTCCAAAATGTTTATAGCGGACTGTATCATGATGGATTGATGATTGTGCAATGCTTTGTTTGACACACGCACTATGAAAACACCGCATACGCGCTTCCGTTGAATACGGGTGCACTTGCGGCTTGAACCAAAAGTCTTGAACAACACTCTCGTGACTGTCACTGTTCCATACCGCACCTTGCGCTATATAGGGATCGAAAGGTGCAGGTAGTGGAAATACAGAATGCCAAAGGGTTAACGGTAAAAGCAGCTTTAAAACGCCTTAACAAAATTTTACCTTAAAATTATTCAATACAACGCATATTTCCAATAGTCTTTTATAGAAATCATAAAACTTATAAACTAATTTCATCTTAATTACAGTAGTCTGGAATTATATCCAAATAAACAGTTTCCCAAATTGACAGAAATCTTATTATTTCAGCAATTCCAAACCAATTAGATTAAAACACTTACCTTCAGTAAACGCATTAATTCTGGAAGAATTGGTCTTGTGGTATTATTTAAAATTTTCTGTTGGTGTAATAAAACCATAACTGAGATACTAATAATATTTCTGAGGTGCTTAAAAATTTTTATAAAGGTCCTTAAGAATTACTTTGGGTGGTACGTAAGAGCCCTAGAATCAGACCTTTACCAAAAATAATTCCAACAAGCGAATGTTATTAACTATTTCAATCGTACAAGTCGAATTGCACTTAGTTTCACTATTCAAATATGGAATTATTTTTAACTTTTACCTAAACGTAGCACTTTATGTATAGTCACTTTACTGGGTCATTGAAAAATTAATAATAGTGTGTGAATTTCTTACCTATATGAATACGTCTAATTTTAATTCGCGCAATAAATAGATTATACGATTTGCAATTCAAACAATTTTTATAAATCCAAGTGTGCTATATGTATCAATTTTGGAACACTTTAATAAATTATATAAAAATAGCCTTAAAAAATCTTCATGCGTACATAAAATTAATTGTTTTTTCCTGTAGTTAAAAATCGATTAACTGCGATGTATTTTTCCTGCGTTTTGGTTTTCATCGGGAGACTGTCGTCCTTGTTCACATAATTGCATACATTTTTATTTAAAACTACTAATGACAAACTAATTAAGAAGGTCAGAACTTGTGGTAATAATGGTTACTTAGGCTACATAATATGATAAAATATATCGAACGATTTTCTAAATTCAGATCATTGTATTTCGCGCAGTATGTAGCAAATTTAGAGTGTACTAAATAAACAGTTTTATCACATATGTTGTTACGTTTTATAAATTAAAAAGAATAGCTCTAAAAATTTTTCATGTTCCATTATGTACAGAAAATTTGGCATTAAATAACACGAACACATTTCTATAAAAATGTTATTTTGGCAAATATACCATATAAATAAAAATAAAGATTCTTGATTCCTATATACAATGCATCGCACGTATAATTTGTAAAAATAATGCATAGAGATATATTTTATTTGAAGGACTTAAAAAGATTACTTTGTAAAAATATTGTACAATATTATTTTATCTATGGTTAATTAAGAATATATGTGTAAATAACGTATTGGAAGAGCAAGTTAATTACAATTCCCTCAGACCTTTAAGACAGACAAATTGGTGTAATTGGGTTAATGTATGTCTATTTCTCTTCCACTTATAGTCCATATTGAGAAAATTACATGTAAAATACCATCTACCGCTAGTCCCGGTCTTATACATATAAAATCTCATCTATCGCTTTTTGGGCCGTTTTGGTTAAAAAGCTCTACTTTTGTGGTATTTAGTACCACAAACAGTATCTCTATTGTCTTTTGACAAATACATTACAATTGAAATAAAGACATTAATGGTAAACATTATAATTCAAGGATATTACCAACGAATCAATGAAAAAGCTGATAATAAATGAATAAAATAAAATTAAATAAAAACCCTTAACCACAAAAAATTTTTAAATTACTAGATACGTATTTCGACCACTATGTGGTCATCATCAGTAGGAAAAAAAAAAAATTAGCTGTATAATTTACAAGTGAATTGTCAATTCACTTGTTTGTTGTTGAGAACACCAGCCTGCGGGTGAGGAGAATATCCTCGATAGTGTTTAAAGCAACAATATAGTAAATTATACAGCTAATTTTTTTCTACTGATGATGACCACAAAGTGTCGAAATACGTATCTAAATTAAAATTTATTATTTAAATTTATCGTGCCACAGTGTTCTTATAGATTATTTGATAATAAATGTACAGAAGTTCACAATTATTTGAACTATAGAATTCGCCAATTCATATAACAACAATTAAAACGCTTCTTCGAAAGATTTTCAATACCGATGGATTTTATTGGAAATGATTCAACTACTTGGGCAAATGAGGATTGCTCTTTTTAAACTGGGCTGAAACTTATCAAAAAACTTAAAATCGTATATCATACGGCAGGACGAGAAATTAAGTTTATGCATTATTATAGCCAAGTTTTGTCGAACAATACGGAAGAAAAAACACTTACTCTGCAAATCGTATCACAATATGAACTTTAATATCTTGATGTAATAAATTCACTCATGAAATAAAATTCTAAATATCATGGACATATGGAAGAATGTAATTCTTTGGCTTATTTCATTACTAACAATTTATATAAACATAGATAGGTCCATACACACTTTGTTACCGATCTACAACGCGAGTTACGTTTCGGGCTTTAGGAGCGGTGTTTTTCAAAACTACTTCCAAAAATTTCGTAACAATTTATTTGATTTATACAGATGTTAAAGTGGAATTTTGACAATCTTGTTTAAAATACTCTAAGTCGAAAAATAATTACTAATTGAACTATTATGAGTAGCCTAAGCAACCTGCAATGTAAAAGCTGAAATATTTTGACTGACTGACTGGTCTTGGGGCTAACGGGGTATTTATGTTGTCCCTGCACCTCACAATTCTGTGGGAACTTGCAGAGCTCATGTCTGCTTATTTCTTAGTACTATTCGTAATACATTGTAACAGTCTTTCTTTCTAGGTAATCGCGGTATCTTAACCGTCTCTGACCTGCCACCTGCAGTATCACTATCGTCTGGAATACATTGTATTGCATCCGTTCTCATAATTGTTAATCACTTTTTATATTTATCTGGAATACATTGTTGTACTTGACTTAATAATTTTTTAATGATTTCTAATAATTTCCTATTAGATTCTATTTTATAATACATATAAGGATTGGGGGATACATAACTTGCTCTGAAATTTCAAGATTTTCTAGTTTTCCTTTACAGCAAAATTGTGCTTTGTCAAAAAAATATGGAAAGTTCCTTCCTCTGAAACTAGAAAAAGGTTTCAAATAAGATTATGTTGTATAGAGGATAACTACACAAAATAATTTCGATTTGCGGTCTTAATTCGTCCGTCCGAATTCTGCTGAAGATATCTCAAACTATTGCATGGATGAATAATAATTCTTATGGAACGCTTCGTCTTTACCATCCAAACAATTAACATGTAACTTAAGTGGGTTAGTTAACCTTAAAGAATAGGTTTCTACTAACTGCAAGTAGTCGATGAAGTTCGGATAATACACTATAAGGTCGGCTGCTTTGGTTCCTATTAAATTAATAATTTTATATCGTACAAAAGCATGTTGATTTAGAACATCTAGTTTTCCTTTCGAAGTCTCGGTAGGATCTGGTAGAAGCAAAATACGTTCAGAAAATAAGGCTTTTAGTGGTGTCAAAGTTATATACAGTCAAAAGTCATGCATCAGGTATTTATGATTAAAATTTCTGAAACTATAACCTAGAGTTACTCTAAATGAATGAACATTTTTAATTAATTGCATGAAACTCATAAACACATCCCTAGTACGTTCTCGTTATTAGGTTAAGAATTTCGATAGTAACATTTTCCATTAAACTAAGTAATTTTTGATATATTTGATTTTTAAATTTTGCTTATAAATGTCTAATATGTACTTTTAATAAAAACTTAATTGTGTAATTGAGTTAAGGCTCTTTTATTGATATTTTCCACAACTAATTGAAGGTGATAGTTCTAGTTTTGTTGTAGTAAATTATTTTGCAATTACCTACAGACGTGATTTAAATTCAGGTAATTTAACATTTAATTTTAAAAACTTCCTTTCAATTAGCAGTATTAAATATGTATATTAGTTTTTTTATGATTAATGATTGTTCCATGTTTATTTTAACAATAGTGTACTTATTGATTTTCGTATGAATTGTAGGTCTGATCTCAAGTTTTGGCACCCTCTTGTTATTCTTTATGGAGCTTTTTACTAAAAACCCCTGTACTTCGAGATTACGTGGCGTCCAAGATACTTCCCGTTTATGACATTTCACACACAATGCCATTCCAGGACCTTCTTCAAACACTTACGCCTCTCGTCTCACTGAGTTAGTCGACAACAATTCATGTTAGTACAGTCAAGGTTTTCGGTACTTTACCAAGACAGAATTTTAGCGGGGTATTTCATCGAGTTTTATGTAGATTATCGGCTTGCGTCCAAAACTGTACCTAACAAGGCTACGCTGTATGGGCCTGTCAAATGGTTTTAAGAATATGCAGGAATACATTTCTTAAAGAATAGTGCTCCCTTTTATCCCCTTGAACTTTTCCTACGGAGCACCGCTGGTAGGTTTCGGTCTCTTGTAATTTTTCGTACCTGCGACCGTTATCGAGGGAAAATAAAAACTGATATTTTATAAGTCGCTAAATAAAATTAAAAATTTTTAAAATGGTCTATTAGGCTGGCTTTAATATGGATAGTCTCTAGCTTTTATTAATTTTGACAGTTCATGTTTAAAATTGTAAATTGAGTCTGCACATGTATATAAAATAAAAGTTGTAAATGAATGTGACTTCCTCCAACCCTTATACATTGGTGCCCGTACTCTTTTGAGCACCACTGCAGCATTTCCTATTGCTTCAAATTCATCTATTATTCAATGTTGTAAGTTATCAATGGTATTCACTGATATTGTATACACATAAGAAAAGATCTAGGCTATTTAAGTCAGGAAATCTAGGGGCCATGACAGATCCACCTCGTTCTATCCACTTCATTTAAATACCCCCGAGCCAAAATAGAAAAATGTTCAGTAGCGCTTTCGTGTATATACCATATCTGATTTCTCAACAAAAGGAGTAAGTTTTCGTGTATTAAAGGCAATTCGTGTTGCAGAAAATGCCTGTATGAGGGCCAGTAAGTCGATCAGGGAAAAAGAAAGGACTAATCAAATGATCTCCAATTATACCATCAAAATTGGGGCTTACTGCTAGTTTATTTCGGTACCACTGGTAGAAATTACTCGTTCAAGGGAACTCTCGAAAAATGTGCGCCTGCATCTTTTGAATGTGGTAAAGGTATAGCAGGGAATCACACAGTATACGCCAAGCAACCTGAAGACTAATATTTAAATGTTCACCGATCTTGCTGGTGTTAGGGTCTGGATGTTCTTCTGTTTCATTTTGAACAGTTTTTTCGATCTGTGGTGTCTACCTGCGTCATTAGTACTCTTATTAAGACTTCCAAGTTCAACAAGACGCCTATAAATATTTGAAAATATTCATTGATCAGGTATTATTCTATTGTGATAGCACTTTATGTACATACGATTGCCTTCTTTTGTATTTCTATTCGCAAGGTCATAGTTGAAATGCATCGCAACCATTTCAGAATTCGTAAAATTTGCCACTGTTATGAGATTGTAAAGAATATTTAAAACTCTGTTACATCTTACAGTCTAAAACTTAATTTTTTAATTCTATAAACATATGCAAACTGAGATTATGAACAATAAAGCCAGAATCTAGTAGACCATTTTAAAAAATTTAATTTTATATAGCGATTTAGAGAAAATTGTTTTAATTTTTTGTCAAAAACTGTAAGTGACCACAATCATAAAATTAATTTTGTATTTTAAAATTATTTTCAAATTTACCAGCGGTGCACCGCACAAAATTCAGGAGGAGAAAGGAGAGCGTGACTCACGAAAAAATATCACCCTGTTGACTCTCACCATCATTTAACACGCCCAATGATGTAAGCTCCACAGCGTAACCTATATTCCATATTTGATCTGAGTATCTCAAAAACTGCAGGAGCTATAAAGAAAAAGCTAAAAAATCTTAAAATTTCAACATCCAGTAGTCAGTAACGTGGCGTTGGCAGACCTTTGTTTATATAAATTTTTAGTCATGAAATAAGCCCGGAATTACACCCTTCCGTGGGTAAATGATATTTGGGAATAACTTGTATATTTATATATCGTTTTGCAGTAATATAATACTTAATATTTCTAAATAAAAACATTCCATCTGCGTTTAGAACTTTTCCTATCGAAGGTCCCCCTTTTAATAAAAAAACGTATTTTGTTACTTTAATCAAATTGAGGCATGCTTTTCCTTTGTCCGATTGTGTTGAAATATTGCACATTTTTTTGCCATCCAAATGAAACAATTTTAGGAAGCATCCCGAAAATAACTAGAAAAATAATTTTCAGTAAGATATACTTAAACTACTGCCTTTTCAGAGTTTAGACCTTTATGGAACGTTTTTATATCATTGACTCAGTTCTAATTAGCTATTATACATTTTAATTAATTTATTTGCAATTTGTCTAACATTTTAAATAATCGTATAAATTAATTACAAACCTTCGTCGTTATTATAAGAAACCTTATCGTAGTTATCCTGAGTCCTAATATATTGATACGAGTAGGATTCTTTTCTCACTTTTCTACCGATATTGAAATCAAGCAAGCACAGTAATACGTATAAATACACGACACACTTACTTATGCACTTTGGCACCATTTTAAACAAAAAAAACACAACAAAAAATAAATAATTAATTTTTAGGAAAGGCAAGATAGAAACGTATCTTCAAAAAATCTATGCGTCTCTGCATTATGTCTATACGCAAAAATCACAACAATGATTGTTTAGAACTTTATGTTACACCAACACGTTTTGAACTGAGCAGCTATGCGTCGATAGAATTTTAGTATCTATAATACTTTCATAGCTTTCACAATACCTGCTTATATTGAACCGCAAATGTTGATCATTTTGTGGTTTAACAAGCAGTTTGTCTAGAGGCTACTTAAAAAGGAATGTTACAGCATAAATAATGCATGTCAAAAGTAATTATAAAGGACAGGAAGTGTTAGAATTGAGTTAAAAAATTCAGAACATTTTGTAATCTGTTATACAGTGATTATATATGCAGATTAATTTAGTTTCAGTACGACTATAGCGTGGATATGATAATTACGGAGGAATTCGTTCCAAGCTTGAGACTAGATCCGTTCAAAAATCGACCAAGAAATGGCTCAGCTCGTCATTTTTTATGTCATAGCAAGCTTAAGAAACTCGGCTTTTTAGCTTTTCGGATTTTCAGACATGATAAAACTGCACTGTAGTTTATATTTTTTATTTGGCGCTAGTCAAACCAATTGGACAACAGCATATCTTAGCTTAACCAATGAAAATCACTAGCGAAGCACACTCCTACAAGCCCTGCACTACGGGGTCCATTAGTCGAGAGACTCCGACTAGAAATCCAAAACAATTGAATCGGACCGTGAGTAATAAAAATTATTTATTATTTCCCGTCTTTGAATGTGTAATTTATTGTAGGTAAACGCATAGCCAGTAAATTAGAGCAATAGTGATCAACGGACTGCATAAAAATACATGGCGCATTACTAAGCGCTTCTGTCTGTAGAAATTTCATAACGAATAGTCACCCTAGTCTGTATGTTTAAACAGAAAACTGAGTTGAAGGCATTTGAAGGTGAACTACAACTTTATTTGCAAGCAACAAAACTATTGCTGCAATAGTTCTAACTTATGGTCATAATTTACGTTTTTTTGTAAACAAAAAATGTTTTTCGATTAAAACTTGTTTGGCATGTTGGAATTCCTTACTAATCACTTAATTTCTTTACGTATATGAATTTTAATCGTTTAATTATGTGTAGTTATATAAAGTACATGGCATGCCAAAAGGATGAATTCTAAACGACCCTATCATTCATGTAACTGAAATCGAATGTGTCGTAAACAAGGAAACGAAAGATATCGAATATATATGCCAGTTTATTTAGCAATCAAGTTCATATACATGGAACATTCTTCAGCTAAATGTTGTCCACCACGAGATAAACTGATATTACAAAGCGACACAGAAAGAAACACCGAGTCAACAAATTCGAACAAACCACGCTACTATCAAGATATTAGACGAAATGTAAACTGAGCAGGTTAAAACCGCCGAAGCCGCGACGATATATCGTAGTCTGTGAAAGACACGAAAAAGAAACGAACAAGCGAAGCGCAACAAATAACACCCTCGACAAATTACGAAAACGCAGCAGCTACGGCAGCAACACCGTCAGCTACAACAACGAAGACATCGATGCCGGCGATAAACAACCAAATACCGCCAAAGTACCACCCATCCTCGTAGAAGTTTTTCCGAACTTCCTCACGCATGCGAGAGAGACGTAAAAATCCCTACAGAAAAAAATTCATATTAGATCATCAGAGCTAGGAGTAAAAATTCTGCCGAAAGACGCAAATGAATACCGTTTTGTACAGAACTATCTAAAGGTAAATGGTATAGAATATTATACGTACACCTTGAAAAATGAGCGAGAACCAAAGGTTGTAATAAAAAAGCATCGGTCAACATAACAACAGACGACGTGCAGGCTAAATAGACGCAGCTGGGCTTCAACGTCAAATACGCTACAAAATTACAAAACAAACTGAAGACATACAGCAACACGATAATGGTTACACTTGAAAACACACCTATACGTCGCATATATCTACAACTACAGCAACCTATTGTACTGTAGCAAGCTAAAAATAGTAGCGTTCGAATCAAGTGCTTTTCCTGCTAGAGATTCGGGCAGTCGAGGCTTAACTGCGGCAACAAGCCAAGGTGCGTAAAATGTACCGGAACGCACCTGGCAGCCAGCTGCACCAAAAGTATAGAAACGGCGACAGTCTGCGTCAATTGCAGCGGGGCACATCCTACTAACTATAGGAACTGTCCAGCCTACAAACAAGAATTACAGAAGAGTAGGGTAAAATCAAGAATCCTGCCGCCACATTTCCCCCAGAATCCCACATTTCCCCACACATCTGGACCAAAAAGTTTTCTTCGACTAACCATTTTTCATCTTTCGAGATAAATATATCTTAAATTTTTCATCTTTCGAGACAAATGAGCATCCTCATTTCCTCCACATCTGAACCAAAAGTTTTCTTCGACTAACCATTTTTATCTTTCATCTGAACCAAATAGTTTTCTTCGTCTAGCCAATGCATCTTTCGAGATAAACCTACCTTGTTTGGTATCAATTAATATTAGATTTTTCTCAGCTACCCGAATCTCTAGAAATTTTTCAGATAGCATCACCCCCCAGGGAGCTACCCTCATTTTAAGATTTCTTACCTGTAGCGACTTCTGACCGTTCTTATAAACTTTTTTAGTCATGCGATACATTAAATTAGCTTAGAATTTTATGCACATCCCGAATCTGCAAACAGATTTGAAATCGGACCACGCCCTGCAAAGTTATACCCCTTTAAAGTCCTGATCTTCTAAATTTTACTCTTTGCTTTATAAGCAAAACTAACAAATAGTTTTCTTCGTCTAGCCAATGCATCTTTCGAGATAAACCTATCTTGTTTGGTATCAATTAATATTAGAATTTTCTCAGCTACCCGAATCTTTAGGAATTTTTTAGATTGCGCCATCCCCCAGAGAGCTACCCCAATTTTAAGATTTCTTACCTGTAGTGACGTTTGAGCGTTCTTATAATTTTTTTTAGTCATGCGATACATTAAATTAGCTTAGAATTTTATGCACATCCCGAATCTGCAAACAGATTTAAAATCGGACTACTCCTTACAAAGTTACCCCTTTAAAGCTCCCAAACCTCTTTAAATTGTTTTGCTCGTCTATGACATATGCTTTAACCAACTATTTCCTTAGAAATCTAAAACCGCAAGGATTTTAGAAACGAGTTCTTTATAAGCCATAAGTGCTTAGTATTTAAAATCATTTTTTCAAACAGTAATGTGCTTTTCTCAGAATGTTGCAAAAACCCATGACTTAAAATTTTTTATGGTTTAAACATAATTACATGCACAATGCTAAATTGTTGGAAAATACATAGACAAGGACAAACTAATCGCTTTACAATTATGTGACGTATAGTGAAAGTAGCATAGAGGACAAACTAATTGCTTTACAATTATGTGACGTAAAGTGAAAGTAGCCTTTCTTTTTTATTAATTAGCGGGTATATGATTTGAGAAATACATAAGATATGCTCGATGCTAATAGGAAAGTACGCTAAATGCAAGTCAATTAACAACAATTTAATAGTGTTTACTGACCTACCTTAATTGTTTGTACAAGGAAACACAATAAAATATATTCAAATATAGTAACTACCTTATTTATTTATGCCCCATGTGTAGCTTGCTGTACTATTAGGACCAGGGTATGCAGACTTTAACACCTCCATCTCGCACGCTTTACACGGATGTTAGTTGTTTCGTACAAGACCCTTTAACAACTGTTGGAGTTGAACGTTTACTGCTTAATGACATACCGTGCTGTTTTTCCTTGTGTTGCTGTAAGCTATTCTTGTAAAAGCGATACTGCAAGACCCAGAGTTTAAGTACTTTGCTGCCGACGGATGTATAAGCAACCGTGGACGATGTTACACCACGACATTAAATGGCAGGCTTGAATATTTTTTTTGGAAACAATCGAAGATTGCCGAAGACACTCGAAGAGTGCACAAACGCGGTCACTAAACCACAATTAATAATCGCCTTTATAGGTTTAACATTTCTACCATTACCAATGACTTTAATTTCTTATTGGAGAATCCTTATTCTCCCACGCACTGTTGCGTAGCTGGATGCCCACCCTTTTGAGGGATATATGCTCGTTATAGGTTGTAGCACCCGCGGTTTTACTTAACTACACTTCGTGAGATCCCTTTAATCTTTTTAATCGTGTCCTTCTCGCGCACAATACAGTAGGACTTAGTCTTACTACCTACAAATTCTAACACCAAGTCACCGTTAAACTCGTCTTTAAATTTCCCCACAACTTTTTGTTAACATGCGGTAAATTGTGTTTATTATTTGCGGTACACCACTTTAAACTTAAAAATAAAAACAGGATAGTTTAATACGTCTATTAATAATTTATGGTAATGTTGACGATACAAATATGTAAAACAAACTTTATCAAGAAAATATAATGTTTTAATAGAATACATACATGTATTGATAACATCTATAAACCGCTGTGGTAACCAGAGTCTGGCGAATCTGGGATATCCAAATCTCTAAACATTTGCGCAACCGATTGAATTGCAGTTGCATCTTTTAAGTACTGAATGGGGAAACATTTAATAAGTTCCAACACTGTCAAGTAATTTAAATTGCTGCAATCATTTGACAGAGAAATACTGGCACTGCTCTCTCCCTCTAATAACGTTTGAACCCCTTCTTCCTCCGTCGTATTTCCACATACTTTTTTTATATCACCAACAAATTTTTCGTAAAATTCTGGAAAGTTTCTACACCTTAACTCGGTCATTTTATAACAGATCAGTTCTCGCAAATTTAATAGCTTGATGCACTCGTACGCAGATAGCACAATAACATTCCCATCTTTCGTAATCTCCATATTATATAAATTCTCTTTTTCAAAATTGTTCAACAACCATATACTTCTATTAAAGGCTGTGCTCAGCCGCAATTTGAAATCTTGATCCAATTGTATGTCAACAACATCGTTTCCAGTAGTCAGACCATTTAATCGAGTGTTTAGCACGTCACGAGAAAATACGTTGATTTGAAATTCCACTTGAAAAGTACACAATTTCTTCCAATCGAAGTAAGAGAATGTTATCGTAGAATCAGCACACATACCACTACAGCAAATAACTTGGATGGCAGGTTGAAGACCACCATATAAATCAAAACCAACTTCTAATATATGATGGTGATAATTTGAAGGAAATTCGCCTAACCTATAGGTTGACTTACCAACTAGTTGGTTGATATTTAATTGCGGTACTCGCACATCACTTGTAACGTTAACACAAGAAAAATCCATCTTTAATTTATAATTTTAATCAAACTCGACGATACTTTGACGACTAATGCACTGGAACATGGCTCTCGCCTTTTATGCCGATGGTCGAGCGTGCGCAGCTCCTTATTATATTAGTTGGCGTTATATGCAAGTCTTGACTGGAAAAGTGACGTCTATAATTGTTTTATAGTGGGTTTTACCTGTATGTATTTAACCACCAACGCCATTTTTAGAATTATTAAACAAAATTACTCTTAGCAGTATTTTTAATATACCATCGTGTAAGATTTCAATTATTATTGTGTTTTTCTTCAGGTTCTCAAATCCCTCGGATTTTTTCAAATCGAATGACCCCTTACTGATTTGCAGAATAACCTTTTGCAATCACCGTATATAATTCATCTTTAATCTATTTCTAAACCGTATCGCTCTGTCTTTTGAGATAAACCCTGGTGTAACCTATAAATTAGTATAAATTTTCCTGGGGAATTGAAATTAATTATCACGTCTTTTAAAATTAGTTCAACAAAGACCTGTATATATTGTATTAATATTCAAAACCTATCACCACCTTTGCATTTTATTTAGATTTAGCTCGATAATAGGTTAAACTCAAAAATATTTATTAGTGGCTAAATTGTTAAAATTTTCAATTAGTGAATCCACATACAAATGATTAAACCAAAAGGTATAATACATATATTAATTCTATACGGTGACCTAAAAGTGGTTCGATAATCTATTTTAAATGTAGTTCAACATAAGACGTATATTCTAAATAAATTTAGTGAAATGATTCATTAGCCTTGCATTGTTTTCGATGACGTCTGACTATTAATTTAATAAAAGCACTTTCCACAATTCTAGTTAATATCGGAATACACATTCTATAATTTGATTTAAATTGGGTTAATGTAAGGACAAATTAATTATACTTTTCCCTCACGTATTTAGGAAGTTTATATCAAATCTTCCGCACATTATACCACTATGGAAGTTGACATGCAAAATCAGATATGCAAATTCGAGAACTTGCGTTTTATTTAAATAAAATTCTTTAGTGAAGATGTTGACAATGGGAATTTTGATATTTCCAAAGGAAAACACTTTTAGGGTATCTCAGATCGCTCAACCATGCTTTTTAAAAAAAACGGAAAATACTCCTAATATAGATCTGTTTCTGTTAGATGTTGAATGGGAAGATAAATAAATGAGTCCTACAGAATTGCACAATGTAATTAAAAAAATAAGTAATAGTGATATTGGGATCATATTACAATTTATAAGAAACCCTTTTGAAAACAGATTTGTAAACAAAGTTATGGAAGAATACAACAGGTTTCCATTCCACGCAAGAGCGATGTTTAAATTTTAAGGAAATAAAAATTTTGTTATTAATTTTTTTTTCTTTACGTTTCTAAATTTTGTATTTCAACTAAGATATTAATAGATGTCAATAAAATTATGTTATAGTTTTAAATAAAACAATTCTGATTAATAATTTTGTAAAACGTTTATAACACCCTTTTAAAAAAATAATACACATCTTTGTTATAATTCTTTTCATAATTACTTAGATACCCATTTCAGTTACGTGGACATTTGAAAAATTAAACAATACCAATGTATGCTTTATATTTTAAAACATAAACAAGCTAATATATACAAAAATAATTTCTAAATTCACATAATTCATTTCTTATGATAACAGTTGTGGTGGTTAAATTTTTATTCTAAAACTTACAATTTAGTATATATTCCATTTGAATATCTGCCAACAGTTTTATAAACCCCATCTCCTCGATTATTTCCATAAAATCATCCAGATCCTCGGCATTGATAACACTGCAGCACAGTGCTGTATTGCTTCCTCGTATGACTGACACATAAGACATTTTCTCCTTCTATCAGCGTTGCCCACATTCTGCTTTTTTACTCGTGAAAGCATTGCGAAATCTTCGAATAACCTCTCCAAAGTCTTTATACATATTTGTTATATTGTCTCTTTGAACCGTACAATCAACAAATAATAACTTCTACGAACAGTCCTTTTATATGAGCTACTCCTATTCGGATATGTACCGATTGCACCCGATTTGTGTGCACGCACGAAGCAACCGGTATGGAATGTATTCTATGAACAAAATCATTACATTTCTTAAGAAAAATGCTAAGGACTTTAAAATAATTATAACTCTTGTTAGACCTCTAGTCTCTAGATAAACGTTATTATTTTAGGTTGTGTCACTGTTTTCTAAATCAATTTCCTACATACTTTTCCTAAACTATGCGTATCAATTGACGGTTATACTTTACTCCATAACCGACTTGTATATATTTCGTCTTCGTCTCTAGCTAACACATCCGCATAGTAAAGATGGAACGGTTCTTCTGGAACGAGTTGCTTAATTTTCTTTATAGGTACGTCCATGTTTTCGACTTTAACCTTTGTTGTAGGTATGGGATTTTTCGGTGATCGATTGCAACTGGGAAGCGGTTATTTGCAGTGGATCGATCAATTGTTTGTGCACCTCTTTGAATTTTGCTGAGATGTAGCATCTCCCTTTTTGTACGCTACAAACTTTTTTCGTACAGCATCCTGCATAAGATGAAGACTGCGTTTATTCGCAATAAAATTCTTAACGTCCGTCATCATGAAACTTTGGATGGGAACTAACTTTTTTTTGAATAATATCAAATATTTATATACTCGTCGAAATTCTTCCTATATCGACCATTATCCAAATCAAAATCTTTAACAACAGTTATAAAATTATGTTTTGAGTCACCCCAACACTGTAAACACATTTCTTTAAATTTCGGATATATCATGTCACCACTTATATGATCCGAAAAGATATGTCGAATTGGTTTCATCCTGTTTCCATAATGCGATTACATTGGCGTTATCTCTGAGTCTATGTTTTAAGGCACTAGCGTAAGTTTGACATAGATAGAACGAATCTATTGCTTTATGTCGACCGAACGAGAAAAACTGAGTGATTTTACTTTGCTCGTTTGCAGGTATATCATCGAAAACCATAATTGAATCTTCTTTGGTATCTCCGGGTTCGATCAAATCATCGTAATTTTCAAACTCATGGTAACCAATTTCTTCTTTTAATGGTGTAAAAACGTTTCTTAACAATTCGTATTTCGGTTGATACAAACTCTTCGAAAATACATAGACATTTTGAAATCTAAGACCGTTCTCGTGCAAGATCAGAGATATTAAAGCGTTGGTCTTCCCACAACTCGATGGTCCCACGAATATAGCTCGTATGTTAGACGGAACAAAGGACCATGTTTACCATCCTCTTTTGCATTAGCAATAGCAAAGTTATCATAATTCTGTATAGGTATTTTAACTTCTGGTATAACATCTCTGGATGCATCGTTGGAATTATGTAATTTCTTCACGTTCTGCAACCTTTTAACATATCTGCATAACGTTGTTCTAGGTATATTATATTTTTACTAGCAGCGTAGAAACTCGAGCCATCAGGATATCCTCTGCTGCTTTTGTAATAGATTGTTTGGAGCACCACTGATTGCTTGAATGCGACATCTTTCGAAAAAATGTCTTACTATAACTAAGCTCAACCCAAAACTACTTCCTTATATACCAAATTTAATCTCCCTGCTCACATAACCAGACCATGACCATATGACCATGACCACATGACCATGACCACCATGACCCAACCATGACCATATGACCACATGACCAATGACCATATGACCATATGACCATGACCAATGACCATATGACCACCGGGACCACATGACCATATGACCACATGACCTCATTAAAAGCAATGGGTCATTTGGCTTTCGTAATGAGTATTTCATGTCAATGGTGTGGTCGTGGTTAGGTCATGGTCATTTGGTCTGGTCATGTCGTCATGTGGCGTAATGGTCATTGGTCAGTGAGTGGCGGGTTTGGTGGGAAAAGTATAGAATTTGGTTAATATTGGTTGAATGTCTCAACAATCGTGTCAAAATCTAAAAGCGGAATAATTTGCTGCAATTACCCTGTTGATTCAAACGAAATCATAATTCAGTCGTGAATATGAGTAAAATCCTATGAATATATTGCAAAGGTGAAATTCGGCTTTGTGGGCATGGTTGTTAAGAAAGCTCTGATTCGGTATTGTTTAAATTCTTTAAATTTGTTCCGGTGAAACGTTTACCTGGAAATTGGTTCCATGGTTGAAAACGATGATGAAACGGCGAAAAAAGGTTTTCGATGGCAAACGAGCAAAGTAAAATCTCGTTTTCGTTCGTCCGCAATGTTCGTTCATGTATGGCTAACTCGAGACGCTAATGTGGGCAGGGAAAACCAATCTTTCGGATCATATGGGTGGATTTCCGAAATTGTTTACATGTTGGGACTCAAACTTTTTTTATTCAAAACCAATTTATTTATTCCAGAATTCTGCCAAAGTTTTATAAAATTCCTAATTTCCAAAAATCAAGTCCCATTGATAACACTGCACACGTCATTGCCCTTTCGATACGAAAAAACATTTTCTCCCAAAAAGTTACATTTGCTTTTTTTTTGAAATTTCGAAAACCTTCCAAATCTTTATACAATTTGTTAATTTGCCGAACCGAAATAAAAAAATTTTGAAAGTCCTTTTATTGATACCCTATTGGAAGTAGTTAATTTTGGGCGAAAACCCATAAGTTTCTAGAACAAAATCTTAATTTTTAAAAAAATCTAAGGATTTAAAAAAATTTAATTTGTTAGATCATTCAATAAACGTTTTTTTGGTTGGCACTTTTTAAATCAATTTCCTAATACTTTTTAAACTTGCGTAAATTAGGTTTAATTTACTCCAAAAAACTTTATAATTTTGTTTGCTTTAAAAATATAAAGATCGTTCTTCGGAAAAAATTTTCAAATTTAGGAGATGTTTTGATTTAACCTTTTTGTGGGAATTTTTTGCGAGAACTGGGAAGGGTTTTTGAATCGAAATTGTTTTACCTTTTGAATTTTTGAATTAATTTTTTTTAAATAAATTTTTCACCACCTATAAAGAAATGGTTTATTGAATAAAATTTTGTTATATAAACTTTATGGGAATAACTTTTTTTAAAATTAAAATTTTTTTTTGAAATTTTCCAATAATTAAAAAAAATTTTAACAAAGTTAAATTTTTTAAAATGTAAACCTTTCTTAAATTTCGGAATTATTTATTTAAACTATAACAAATTTATTGAATTTTTATTGTTAAATCGAATTTGGCGTTAAATGTTTTAAGGTCAATTTACTTGGTAAAAACATTGCTTAATTCGGAAAGAAAAACGATGTTTCTTTCTGTTCAATGTTTACAAAACCTTTAAACTTCTTGTGGTTCATAAATTATAATATTCCCAAATCATTTAACAATTTCTTTTTAATTGTAAAATTCTTAAAATTCATTTCTTTTAATCCCTTCGAAAATTAACAGAAACAATTTTAAATTAAGCCTTTTCCGTTGCTAAGTATTAGCTGGTTAAACAACTGAGATACCCAAAATGCTCTAAAGTTTTGGAAAACAATTTTACCAAATTCCTCTTCATTAAAGAATTTAAATTAAATAAACCGTTTGGAATTTTAATTCTGGTTTTCATTCAATCATGTTAATTGGAATTTTAAACTTCCTAAACCTTTAAAACTGTATAATTTGTCTTAATTACAATTTAACAAATGAGATCCGATATCTTCTGATTTTGGAAAGTTTTTAAATATCCGTATCGAAACTGCAAAATGTCTTACATTTAACTAATAAAAATACTTCTTATTTAACCAAATTTAAAATTTTACAACCACTTTCTATACCGTATAAATAAATATGTATACCTGGAACATTTGATGATTACCAATTGAAAATTTAACAATTCGACAACATATTTGACCATTGACCAGCAATACATATGACCACATGACCTGGGCATTAAAAATTGGCATATGGTCTCGTATGACTATGTTATGGTGAATATTCTCCGGAATGTATCTATTAGGTCACGGTTTGTCTATACTGTCATGGTGTAATGTATGTTATGGTGTCGGTTATGTTGGAATCAGTGTATGATTTATCAGGATTTGGACAGAATCAATATTAAACAACGATGATTGAGAGCTATGTTGTATTAATAAATGGGTGTTTGCAGTAACTAAAAAATTAAGACGTATTCAGTTAATACTGCTAATATGCACGGACCTGATAAGGCGGCATTCGTGCATATGTGGCAAGTCCGTGTTAAAATTTTGGATGGTTTTTTAGTTCAGTTGGAGCCATTTAACCCAAGTGGAAATCCCATGGTTGAATTCCTATTATCAACCAATATAGAAGGTTGTTTGATATGGGGCTTAACCTGTCCGTTATTTCGCATGTATTGTTCATGTAGTGCTGAACTCGAACCTCAATGTGGGATGGCTTAATTGGAATTTCAAATCATATTTTCGTGGAGTGCAAAATGTTAAATGGTTGACTCAAACTGTTTTGCTACAATTTGGTAAGAAAATTCGGTAAAGATTAGGTTATAAGTATGAGACGTTGAAAGGATTTTATTGAGGATCGAAAGGTTTGGAGATGCTCCTGCGTACGGTGATCACATTGCAATCCCGTAACATTAAAGGTGAAACATTAAAAAATTGTGGGTTATTTTTATGTGGGATTACGAAGGGGGGGGTTAAACCGTATTAAGAAGGTTTCCCGTTTAAATTTTGTGGAAACCCTTTAAAATGGTCCCTTGACTAACTTTTTTCCCAAATATTTGAAACGTTTTGAAAAAATTTAAGTATTAAATTTGGACCTTTTAAATAATAAAATTTAATTTGTTTAAATTTTATTGACAAATTAAAATTTAAAATTTTCAAATTTATAAATTTTGAGTTACAACGTAAACAATTTTAAATTTCGGTTTCATTACCATATATGATCGAAATTGTCGAATTGTTTCACCGTTCATAATCGATTACTGGGATCTCTGATCTATGTTTAAGGCACAGCGGTTTCAAGAAGAACGATAGTTTAGAAAAGAAAAATGAGATTTTACTTTGTGTTTGCAGGTATTCATCGAACATATTGAATTCGGATTGCGAAAACACATAATTTAAACTCATGGTAACAATCTCTTTAAGGTAAAGTTTTTAAAATTCGTATTGGTTGTAAATAATACAGAAACTTAAATTAAGACCTTTCGCAAGACGATATAACGGCTCACAACGATGCCCCGAATGCTAAAGGGAGGCAGCCATGTTACTCCTTGCATTGATAAAATTATAAATTAAATGGATTTTCTTTGTTAACTTCGGATGCATCGGAATTATAATTCCACGTTGAATTTAACTATTGTTAGTTCTTCAATATAATATTTAAGGTGATTAATGGTACCTCTCGTTTTGTTAGTTGTTTGGAGCCCTGATTCTGAATCCTCTTTGAAAAATGTTACTTCTAAGTAATTTCAATACATTTTCTCTGCTACATAAATGCTTGACTATGAACATGACATACATGACAATTCAATGCCTGACACAGCCATGAATATGGACAATTTAAGAAATTAATAATATGCAGATACATGGAAATTGGTACTGTAGGTCCATTTATCATTACTGTATGACGATAAGGTGTATGTATAATCTCGCAATTGTGCATAGTAAAAGTGAATTGAAATGACTGAAAAATTAACGTTATTGAGGGACTGCAGGTCTGTCAAATGATAATTTTTTGCAGTTTGAATTGTGATTTTCATTAATACATTAAGATGCCTGCGCAATCGGTTGCATGTTAGAGTGGACTTCCAGTAAGATTGGTTACAGGGTATGGATGTAAACTTGGATGATTATTCATTGAAATTTCGCAATGTTAGTGGAATGTGTCAAAGAAAAATTTGTGTCGTATAATACCTGTTTGCGGTCTATGGTGACTCGAAAAAATTAATGTTCAAAATCTATGGAATATTGCTGGTTAAGATTGGTGAATTTTAACGAACTGTATGTCATAATGTATGGGTGATCGGGGCTGTTTATTAAAATGATACAGTGAGTTGTTAAATGCAGTAACTGACATGGTCTAAGTGTGAGTATACAGTGCTTGAAGATAAACGTTTAATTGTTGATCAGGGTTGTATCTTAAAACTATAATGGTTTGTGTCGTCTGTGGATCTGGCTGCTGGAAGACGTATAAATGTGATTAATGTGTGACAAATGGTCTCGGCAGTCGTAAACTTCGTGCGTTGCTTTACAAGTCTGCGATTAACAGGGTCTGGTAATGATCGATCCATGTAGCTGTGATCATGTTACAGGGTGTGGATCATTTGTCCGTTCGACATCATAGATCGGTCCGTGGCTTAAAATGGTGAGGATGAATAAGTTAATTTTGTATGTTCCGCTCGGCTTTGAAGTGTTAAATAAAACGAGGTGCATCTGTTGATCGGCTTGGTGCTATAATATGATTGTGTGGTCATGACAATTCGCATTATGAATGTATGTTCGGTAAGGGTTGTGTGTTAATGTGGTGGTTAAACGTGGTGTGATTTAAAGTTTTTAAAAGAATGAACCATGGTTTTTGTTGTTGTCAGGTTTGTCACTTTCGGTGGTCAAATATTTTTGGGTTTAACCTGTCGGTTTGAAATAAAATGCGGTGTTGATGGAAATTACATTTTTTGCAGAGTATGGTTAATTCGGCTATTGGTTCACCGGTTTTCCAAAGGGGAAAGGTTGTGTTTAAAACTTTCCAAATTTTTTGGCTAAAATTTTAAACAATTTATTTTTGTCCAAAATTAATTAAAACCCTGAAATGGTGACCACGGGAAATTTCAAATTTGGGGCCCTAATGAAAAAAAAAAAAAAAAAAAAAAAAAAAAAACCCCCCCCCCCCCTTCGTTTCAATTGTTTGATTATGGGATAGGAGGAAAGGAGTATAAACGCATGGGGGGGGGGGGGGGGGGGGGGGGGGGGGGGGGGGGGGGGGGGGGGGGGGGGGGGGGGGGGGGGGGGGGGGGGGGGGGGGGGGGGGGGGGGGGGGGGGGGGGGGGGGGGGGGAGTTAGGAGACAGTATTTCTGTCAAATGATTGCGAGCAATTTAATTATTGACGTGTTGAACTTATAAATGTTTCCCATTCAGTACTCTAAAAGATGCAACTGCAAGGCAATCGGTTGCGCAAATGTTGAAGATCTTGGATATCCCAGATTCGCCAGACTCGGTTACCAAGCGGTTTATAGTGTTATCAATACATGTATGTATCTTTAAAACATTATATTTTTGATAAATTTGTTTTACATATTGTATCGTCAACATGTACCATAAATTATTAAAGACGTTGAAACTGTCCTGTTTTTATTTTTCAAGTTTAAAGGTGGTGTGCCAGCTGAATGTAAACACAATGTTACCGCATGTTAACAAGTGTGGAAATTGTGAAAGACGAGTTGTAACGGTGACTTGTGTTAGATTGTGTGAGTAAGCTAGTCCTACTGTGTGCGCGAGTGGACACGATTAAGATTAAAGGGATCTCCGACAGTGAGTTAAGTGAAACTGCGGGTGCTCTTAACGAGCATATATCCCAAAGGGTGGGCATCCAGCATGCGCGAACAGTGCGTGGAGAATAGGATTCTCCAATAAGAAATTAAAGTCATTGAGTAATGGTAGAAATGTTAAACCTATAAAGGCGTTTAATTGTGGTTTAGTGCGCGTTTGTGACTTCAGTGTCTTCGGCAATCTTCGATTGATTTCCAAAAATATTCAAGCCTGCCATTTAATGTCGTGGTGAACATCGTCACGGTTGCTGCATCCGTCGGCAAGTATAAACCTGGGTCTGATATTTACAAGTGCTTAAGCAACAAGGAAAAACGCGACGGTCATGTCATGTAGCGTAAACGTTCAACTCAACAGTTGTTAGTCTTGTACGAAACAACTAACATCCGTGTAAAGCGTGCGAGATGAGGTGTTAAAGTCTGCATTGCTAATAGTACAGCAAGCTCATGGGGCATAAATAAATGTGTTACTATTTGAATATATTTTATTGTGTTTCGCTTGTACAAACAATTAAGGTAGGTCAGATAATTGATTGTTAATTGACTGCTTAGCGATGTCCATTAGCATCGAGCAACTATTGTATTTCTCAAACCTATCCCGCTAATATAAAAGAAAGGCTACTTTCTTTACGTCACATAATGTAAAGCAATTATTGTCCTTCTATGTATTTTCCAACAATTTAACATTGTGCATGTAATTATGTTAAAACCATAAAAATTTTAAGTCATGGGTTTTGCCATTCTGAGAAAAGCATTACTGTTTGAAAAATGATTTTAATACTAAGCATTATGGCTATAAAGAACTCGTTTCTAAAATCCTTGCGGTTTTAATTCTGGAAAGTTGGTTAAACATATGTCATGACGGCAAACAATTTAAAGAGGTTTGGGGTTAAAGGGTAACTTTGTAAGAGTAGTCCGATTTTAAATCTGTTTGCAGATTCGGGATGTGCATAAATTCTGCTAATTTAATGTATCGCATGACTAAAAAATTATAAGAACGCTCAAACGTCACTACAGGTAAGAAATCTTAAAAGGGTATCTGGGTGGGAATCTAAAAATTCCTAAAGATTCGGGTAGCTGGAAATTTAATATTAGATCCCAAAAGATAGGTTTATCCGAAATGCTTGGAACGAAGAAATATTGAGTTTTGCTTATAAAGCAAGAGTAAAATTTAGAAGATCAGGACTTTTAAAGGGGGCCGATTTCAAATCTGTTTGCAGATTCGGATTGCATAAAATTCTAAGCTAATTTAATGTATCGCATGACTAAAAAAGTTTATAAGAACGGTCAAAAGTCGCTACAGGTAAGAAATCTTAAAATGAGGGTAGCTCCCTGGGGGGTGATGCTATCTGAAAAATTTCTAGAGATTCGGGTAGCTGAGAAAAATCTAATATTAATTGATACCAAACAAGGTAGGTTTATCTCGAAAGATGCATTGGCTAGACGAAGAAAACTATTTGGTTCAGATGAAAGATAAAAAATGGTTAGTCGAAGAAAACTTTTTGGTTCAGATGTGGGAGGAAATGAGGATGCTCATTTGTCTCGAAAGATGAAAAATTTAAGATATATTTATCTCGAAAGATGAAAAATGGTTAGTCGAAGAAAACTTTTTGGTCCAGATGTGTGGGGAAATGTGGGATTCTGGGGGAAATGTGGCGGCAGGATTCTTGATTTTACCCTACTCTTCTGTAATTCTTGTTTGTAGGCTGGACAGTTCCTATAGTTAGTAGGATGTGCCCCGCTGCAATTGACGCAGACTGTCGCAAAGCAAAGAGTAAAATTTAGAAGATCAGGACTTTAAAGGGGTATAACTTTGCAGGGCGTGGTCCGATTTCAAATCTGTTTGCAGATTCGGGATGTGCATAAAATTCTAAGCTAATTTAATGTATCGCATGACTAAAAAAGTTTATAAGAACGCTCAAAAGTCGCTACAGGTAAGAAATCTTAAAATGGGGGTAGCTCCCTGGGGGATGGTGCTATCTGAAAAATTTAAAGAGATTCGGGTAGCTGAGAAAATTCTAATATTGATTGATACCAAACAAGATAGGTTTATCTCGAAAGATGCAATGGATAGACGAAGAAAACTATTTGGTTCAGATGAAAGATAAAAAAATGGCTAGTCGAAGAAAACTTTTTGGTTCAGATGTGGGAGGAAATGAGGATGCTCATTTGTCTCGAAAGATGAAAAATTTAAGATATATTTATCTCGAAAGATGAAAAATGGTTAGTCGAAGAAAACTTTTTGGTCCAGATGTGTGGGGAAATGTGGGATTCTGGGGGAAATGTGGCGGCAGAATTCTTGATTTTACCCTACTCAGAAGCGAAAACCAATCTCAGCACCACCAACCCAACCAGAAATCGTCACCACACACAAACCGACCAGAAAGGATTTACATTATCAAAAGATGGACGACAAAGACTACCACCAGCCACCTCAGTCGCTCCAGCAAATACAATGGTAATTGATAATACTTTCGACAGTGACGAATACTAGAACTCCGATAAAGAAAGTGAAAGACAAAACACGACAACGACGACACAAGAACAAAGCAACACTCAAAACGACTGCAACAGAAACGAAAAGCAAAAACACGCAAGGCACGACCATAAAACCAATCACCGTAGTCTCTATAAGTACACCACACAACACACGCACACCGAAACCCACAATATCCAACGTCGACAAAACAGTCACGACAAACGACACCACCTACAAATTTAGCAAAGTACTGAACAAACCACCACATTACCTCCCAAGTACACAACGTACTAAAATTGTAATAAACATGATGGCATTCTCTGGGGTAAAAGCTTCAGGAGTTAAAATAGTTTCCCATTCGGATCTCCGGAAGGAGACTACTTCGGAGGATGCGATCGGAAAATGCAAAATAAGAGTGGGGAACATTTTGCGAGTCAGAGCATGGAATGTTACAAGTGTGAAGCAAGTAGGTAAGTTACAGAGCTTTAAAAATGAAATGAGTAAGTCAGCACTAGACATAGTAGGGATCAGCGAAGTTCGGTGGCCAGAGGCGAGGGACGTTTGGAGTGGCGACTTCAGGATAATTTATACAGGAGTAAAGGAATGAAATTCTGGTTTGTGGATAGTTATGCGAAAAAATATAGGACCCTGTGTAGAAAATTACAAAAGAACGAAAGAGTACCCATGATTAGATTAGAATCTACACCGGCAAACACAGTAATAATAGAAATATACATGCCCACCTCTACCTAGAGTGACGAAGAGGTAAAAGCGATCTACAAAGATATCGAAGATATTCTAAGATACGTATAAGGACATGAAAATTTATTAATTACAAGGGATTTTAATGCAGTAGTATGTGAAGCTAGGGAAGGAACGGTAGTAGGTTTATTTGGTGTAGGCACGAGAAACGACAGGGGAAATTGTTGGTAGAATTATGAGACAAGAACAATTTAACCATCACAAACACATTATTTAAACATCATGCTAAACGACGATAGACGTGGAAGATACCAGGAGATATAGGACGATATCAAATATATTTCATTCTTGTTAAACAACGGTTTAGGAATTAAGTAAAAGCCTGTATAAGCTACCAAGAAGCAAATATAGACACTGACCACAACATGGCAATTGTGAAGGCCGCACTCAAATTAAAAAATTTGAAAAAAGAACGGAAAAAGGCACTTTGACTTTGAGAAACTAAAAGATACAGATATTCAAATGAGTTGTTGAAAGATACCGGAAAAATATTTGATATTAAGGAAGTAGAAACAGAATGAAATAACATTAAATCCAGCTTAGGCATGGCGGTCAGAGATATTCTGGGGTGTACACAAAAAGAAAATAAGAAACCATAGATACAAAGAATATCCTGAATTTAATAGAAGAAAGACGAAAATACAAAAATAAATCAGAAGAAACATTGAAACAGAAATAGAAAACCATAAAATGGGAAATTATTCGCAAATGCAGGAAAGCCAAAGAACAATGGATTGATGAAAAGTGCAAAGAGGTACAAACTAAGATGGAAATAGGAAAGACAGATGAAGCATACAAACTAATTAGAATCAATTTTAGCGATATAAAAGCGTATAGCAAAAATATAAAGGACGCGGGAGGAAAGGTCATTATAGAAAATGTAGAGAAAGTGGGTTGATGGCAAGAATATATAGGGAATTTATACGCAGGAGAGGAACTAACTGCAATACAACAGGAATCAAACATTGAAAATGATGACTTGGGATATCCTATACTTAGAGATGAGTTTGAATTAGCATTAAAGGGTCTGAAAAATGATGATGCGCCGGCAGAAAATCTAAAAGCCGCTGGACAGAAAGTAACAGAACGTATCTTCCAACTTGTTAGCTATATGAATGGGACAGGCGAGATACCCTAAGATTTCAAACGTAACATCATAGTAACTATACCAAAAAAGAAAGGCGCGGATAGATGTGAAAATTTTCGAACAATAAGTTTGACAGCACACGTTTTAAAAATATTAACTAGAATTGTACAAATACGAATGGAAAAACGAGCCGAAGAAGTACTAGGAGAAGACCAATTTGGGTTTAGGTTAAACAGGGGAACACGGGAGGCTATTTTAACTCTGAGAGTGATAATGGAGAAAACAATAGAAAAAAGGGAAAGCGTGTGTATAGGGTTTGTAGATCTGGAAAAAGCGTTCGACTATGTAAAATGGGAAAAAGTTTCGAAATACTCAAAAAGATTAGAATGAGTTATAGGACAGACGAATAGTACATAGCTTATACAAAGAGCAAACAGCAGTAATAGAATAAGAGTAGGAATGTAGCGAAGTAGATATTAGGAAAGGGGTGAGACAGGGATGTGCCTCGTCCCCATTAACTTTTAACTTGTACATTGAAGAGACATTGAATACTGTCAAATGCCGGAAGTAACTTGAAATTACTATAAAGGGCCAAAAGATTGATATGCTTAGATTTGCAGATGATATAGCGGTATCAACATCTAGGAAAGAAGAGTTAGAAGCTGCTCTTAATGAAATGGAAACTGTTTTAACAGAGAGATACGGTATGAAAACTAACAAAAATAAAACTATAGTACTAGTAAGCAAAGGAAGGGAAAATAAATCAATAACAAGAATACAGATAAATAACAAGAACTTACAAGAGGTTAAAGATTTCTGCTACCTACGAAGCCAAATAACGTAAGATGGGAAAAGCACAAATGATATAAAACAAAGATTAACCCAAGGTCGTGCTACATTTAACAAGAAAAAGAAACTATTGTGTTCGAAAACAACAAATATAGAAACAATGAAAAGATTGCTTAAAACATATGTGTGGAGCACAGCACTGTGCGGCTGGACAGTAGGAGAAGCGGACAAGAAAACGGTAGAAGTCTTTGAAATGTGGTGTTACAGACGAAGATATCATGGACAGCCAAGGCTAAGAACAAAGAGGTACTAAAAATGGTAGGGGAAGAAAGAATTATGTGGAAAATGGTAATAAAATAGAAGAAAAAGGAGAAGTAGAGGTAGACTTAGGTTAGACTATTGCACACAGATAGTGAAAGATGTAGGCTATAGGAGTTTCAAGGAAATGTGTAGGCTCGCTCAGAATAGAAATCAATGTAGGTACGCATCCAACCAGTCCCAAGATGGATAAACTAATGACGAAAAGAATAACTGTACTTAAACATGATGATTATTGTAAGAAACTATAGGTATTGGTGTGCAATATTCTCGAATAATATTAATTGTGTAAAGGGACGTACGGGAAAACTATTAATTCGGCAAATGTCTAAGTATTGGTGATCTTGACAGCCACAGGTTGCTTACCCCCCTGCACATACCACTGAACCTCGGTGAAGTAGGGCATATAATTAGAAAACAATAGAAAGGGAACCGAGCTGTATATAAGTTGTGTGGGAATTTCAGGGAACTGTGTAAGCTAGCTCAATATAAATAAGTGGAGGTATGTGTCCAACCAGTTTTGAGACGGTGAGTGGTTTAAACTTGAAGCGCATCCTCAGTGCGAAATCCCTTATCTACGTTAATATAATTGCAACACGCCTTACAACTTTATGCAAGGGCTGCCGTTTGTTGTAATTTTGGTAAGTTTCTAGAGGTGTTCCAACTCTAACACAGCGTGTACATTAATCTTGTTTTCTTTACTTTCTAATTGCACTATATCCTGGCCAGAATATTGCCTGCAAGTATTATTGATTTATTAAAATAATTATAGTGCTCACCAATATCCTAATATGCCCTCTTGAGCACTCAAAGTATCACATTATTTATGAATTATTGAATTGGGATTCATTCAATGTGTCTTATTATTATTGTATGATTAAGCGTTAGAAGCGGAACAGATATTTTATGCGCTATTAATAAAGTTTGCTGTATTTGAGTTACTATTTCACTTTTCTCATCATCCAGTTAGTATCGGTGGTATAATTGTGCCACGATTTGATGATAGTTAGTTGTTGGCTTTCTATTCAATATATTTTGTCTTTAATATTGGTACCTTACCAAACTGTTAGGACAAAGTTCGCAGTTCTTTGTCTCGCTAAAAGTAGTCCTTGGCGCCCTTAATTGTTCCGTTCAGTTCTGGATCCTTTGTGGCTTCTTATCATCCAGTCACTACCACGAATCCACAAGATTATTCAAAGTCGGAGCACTTTAAAGTCACCGTACCTATAATATTTCCAAAATTACCGTGACAACCTCCATTTTACCTCTCATCCAAACAAGGGCGTATTTTTGTGAAAAATGCTCGCCTAATATTTTTCAAAGTGGACCGTGTCAGGATTCGAACCCGTCCCTTTCACAACCATTGAATGTCGGAGAAATAGGGTACATAATTGTAAAACAATAGAAGGGGACCGAACTGCACCTAACAAGAAAACACAGAGCCTATAGTCAAAGACAACAAGCATAGAAACAAAAAGAAAATTATGGAAAGCATATGTGTGGAGCACAGCACAGTATGCCTATAAAATACGGACTGTAGGAAAAGCAGACAGAAAAACGATAGCGGACTTTTGAAATGTTGTGCTTCAGATGTATGTGGATGTAGCATGGACAGACAAAGTTAATAACAAATAGGTTATAGAAATAGTAGGGGAATAAAGATAACTGTGGATAAAAATAGGAGAAATAGATGGGCAGAATACGTTCTAAGGCATTGTTGGGGAAAAGTATGAGATATACTACAAGCAGAGATGGGAAAAAGGAGGTAGGTGTAGACCTAGATAAGATAGTGATAGATGCAGACTATGCAAATGTGTAGGTTAGTTCAGAATAAGAAACAATGAGGATAAGCGTCTAAACCAGTTTCAGGACTGAAGACCTAATGATGATGATGGGGTATTTGAAAGAATAGGTCTATGCCACTCACCCCCAAACAATTGATGATTTAAAGAAGAACGTTATTAACAGTATTCAAGCAATTGAACCACAATTATGCCAGAATGTTATTGAAAATTTTGGCAAAATAATAGAAGTTTGTCGTATAGCAGCAGGTGGGCACTTACAAGAAATGTTTTTTATTACTAAACCGGAACATCTGTACTTTAATTTGCAAGAACGGTTTTCATAATTCTCAAATAATTTGTTTGTTTTATTAATAATTTAAAAATTAATATCAAATTGGAACATCCATTATAATTATTAGAACCAAATTGTGATACTTCTATTTGAATCAATCATTTACTCTGTTTTCAAACCACAACCTAAGACTGACGTTCCCTTGTATTTTAACCACGAGCTCTTCGCAAACGCTTATATAACTGCAGCAAATATTCGTATACATTGCGTTATAGTTATGTCAACCACGGAAACATACTAATCGTATCACTTTTTAATATTTGCAAAGTGATATTCAACAACTTCCTATGTATTGCAAATACATTTCTAATTTTTTGGTAACGAATACATCAAGGTGTATTTTTTGCACATTCTTTATATAACGATCTAGCGTTAAGTTGATTTAAATATTCATTACCTAAATTAATTAATTGCCACTAGATTAATTTCCATTGCTAACTATCCATAATGATATACTTCAAATTGAGATCTTTGCCTTTTGCAGTGTTTAGTTGCTTAGCTGCGTTAATTAACTCGTTTTTAGATACGTACTAGGGAAGTGATTGAAATTGCTAGCGTTTCTATTAATTTGAATAGCAGAGAACTTGGCCCACATTTAAGTAGAGCACTCAGCGGTAGTGGTTTATGTAACTTATTAGAATGAGAAAATATTTTGCATATTATATAAATGGCCACTTTGCCTTGGCAAATACAGTGTTAAAAAAGTGAAATGAAATTTGTATTTAGTGCACTTACGATGTATGATTACCAGTTGTTGTGGTGCAATCTTTATGCTTTTATATTAGTGTTTCTGCTTGTATATGATTACCAACGTTACACTATATTTGGGTTAAGTAAAAGAGATCTTACTAAACATTCTGGTAATGGGCCTCTCTGTACATGTTACATATTTGTTGCCGAATTATAGCCCTGAGCTTAGAAGACATTAATATTGAGTTTTTACTAATGGTTATTCTTAATTATTCTAGCTTTGTATAGCAATCTACCTTTCAAAACTCATATGAAACAAACCCAAAACTTTTTCATTAATTAAGGTTGTATTGCTTATGAGACCATGAAATCGAATATAAATTAATAAAATTAATGTAAAATATTTACTGCTGGAATATTTGTCTGCGTAACTTCCAATGCTCCAATTTTACAGAACTCCAGGCTTGGCCATACATTTGAGCATCATTTCCTGTCTGTATCTGACATAACGTCAAAACTTGAGACTGTCAGATACCTTTCCTCGCGCACAGTCTCACGAAGCACTAATTACTTCTCTTCAACCATACCCACCTCAAGGTTGCCTTCAAAGGTCAATCCTATCACCTACCACATGGAACCAGTCTCTCAAACAACTTCTTGATCTAAAGATCCTTAACATTGACTTCTTTTACTCAGATTATCTCACATTCCTGATTCATGGTAGGCTCCTGACGCAATTGAAATCATCGGCTAACAACCCTCGTACAGCACATCAAATCTTAGTTTATGCTTAACGAACAATTAGTATTTCCTACGAAATCCAAGATTTTACTTCCAAAGTGCAATGTGCATTTCCGTCCAAACGCTAACATATCCTGGGGACATCATCGTTTTCTAAGTCCGCTCCGTATCTTGGAATCCACCTCGATACACGATGTAACTTTTGAGAGTTAGGGAAAAAAACAATCATATTAGAAAGAGGAAAAAGTAATTAAAAACAGAAAACTTATTATATAAAGCACTCTGTATAATCTTAATTTTAGTGTAAGAGTTCGAAATACTCAAAAAGATTAGAATGGGTTATAGGGATAGATGAATAGTACATAGCTTATACAAAGAACAAACAGCAGTAATAGAATTAGAGCAGGAACGTAGAGAAGTAAATATTAGGAAAGGGGTGAGACAGGGGTGTGCCCTATCCTCATTAATTTTTAACTTGTACTTTGAAGAGGCAATGAATACTGTCAAATGCAGGAAAACATTTGGAATTACTATGCAAGGACACAAAATTGATATACTTAGATTAGCAGATGATATACCGGTATTAGCATCAAGCAAAGTTCTAACAAAAGGGATATGGTATGAAAATTAACAAAAATAAAACTAAAGTACTAGTATGCAAAGGAAGGGAAAATAAATCAAAAACAAGAATACAAATAGGTAACAAGAACTTACAATAGGTTAAGGACTTGTGCTATCTAAGAAGCCAAAAAACGCAAGATGGGAAAAGCGCAAAAGATATAAAACAAAGATTAGCACAAGATCGTACTGCATTTAACAAGAAAAAGCAACTACTGTGCTCAAAGACAACAAACAGAAACAAGGAAAAGATTGCTTAAAACATATGTGTGAAGCACAACACTGTACGACTGTGAAGCCTGGACAGTAAGAAGCGGACAAGAAAAAGGTAGAAGACTTTGAAATGTGGTGCTACGGACGTATGATGAAGATATCCTGGACAGACAAAGTTAAGAAGGAAGACGTACTAAAAATTGCAGGGGAAGAAAAAAATATCTGGAAAATGGTAAAAAATAGGAGGGATAGGATAGGCATGAGGGAATAGCGCGAAACAGAAGCAGAGATAGGAAAAAAGAGAAGTAAACGAAGACCTAGGTTAGACTACTGCACACAGATAGTGAAAGATGTAGGCTGTGGGAATTTCACGGAAATGTGTAGGCTAGCTCAGAATAGAAATCAATGGAGGTTTGCAACCAACCAGTCCCAAGATGGATAAATTAATGACGAAAAAAGTAATTGTACTTAAACGTGATGATTATTATAAGCAACTACAAGTATTGGTTGGGTAATATTCTCGAATAATGTTAATTGTGTGTAACTGGAAAACTATTAATTCGGCAAATTTCTAAGTGTTGGGGATCCTGGCAGCCGCAGGCTGCTTAACCCCCTTCACTGAATCTCGGTGAAATAGGGCATAAAATTATAAAACAACAGCAGGGGAACTAAATTGTATATAAGCCGTGTGAGAATTTTAGGGAACTCTGTAGACTAGTTCAGAATATAAATAAGTGCAGGTACGTCACCAACCAGTTTTGAGACAGAAAACCTAATGACAAAAAAATAAGCGCAGATATATCTGATGATTATTATAAACAACTAAAGGTGTTGGTTGTGAAATACCTGCAACTAATATTAACTGTGCGAAAAGACATATTGGAAAAAATATTAAATCGGCAAATGTTCAAGTGCTGGGGAACTTGGCAGCCAAAGGCTGCTTACCCCCCTTCAGAACCACTGAATGTCGGATAAATAGGGTATATAATTGTAAAACAAATGAAGGGGGCTGAACTGCATCTAACAAGAAAGAACAGCGTTTATGATGAAAGACAAGAAACAGAAACAAGAAGAAAATTGTTGAAAGCATAAGTGTGGTGCTCAGCACAGTAGGCCTATGAAATACAAGCAGTAGGAAAAGCAGACAGAAAAACGGTAGCAGCCTTTTGGAATGTTGTGCTTCAGTTGTATGAGAATGATAGCATGGACAGACAAAGTTAATAACAAATAGGTTATAGAAATAGTAGGGGAACAAGGATATCTGTGGAAAAATATAGGAGAAATAGAAAGGCAGAATACGTTCTAAAGCATTTTGGGATATATTCGAAGCAGAGATAGGAAAAGGGAGGTAGTTGTAGACCTAGGACTGAAGACCTAATGATGATGATGATGATGTAAGAGTATTTAATAAGCTCTTACAATAAATTAGAGTTCTATAAAAACCATAAATTTAGAAAGCACAAATGCATCACTTTATTTCTGTACAATACATTTGAAATAGAACTTCGATTCATTAATTATTTTAAATGCCATCAAAAAGGAACACAGATCCCATACATTTCCCACAAAATATAAAGCAACCTTTTATATATCGTTCATTAACAATGTTCTATTAAATAATACACCCACATAATTACAGATACCAGTTACAATGTATGCAAGACACAATAAAAATCGAGATTTTACATTGTTGTACAAAGAAAAACCTTGCGTTGATGAAACACATGTAAATTAAATTACAAACCAAACATCATTATGTAGGACAATCTATTCATTTATATTAGTTACGCGGGGTTGAATAGAAACCATGACAGCCAGACACGTACACGTATGAAATACATTAAGAGCATATCCCTATGAGGCAGGAAATTACGATAATACCATCGCTGGAGAGCTACTTGAACAAAAGAATGCAATTCCTTAGATGTCATCAGCGCCAACAGATGGAGAGTTAGACAGAAAAGTAAATGTTTGGTTTGTCGTAAACACTCTGTTGATTATGGAACAATAAATGAGAGTCCACGTTATTGATCCCGGATTGTGAACATAATCTACAAACACAAGAAGATGGGGACGGCTCGTTTCTTAGCAAAATAGTTCAGAAGTCAATACCCTGAATGATGAAGTGACATCTCTTGGTTCAATAGAGTTCCTGGTGACTTCCAGATCAAACTGTAACTTAAAGCTGTTGTAGAATTAGAAGTGTAATTTGAACTGCTTTGATCATAACTCAATTTCGCTCAATTTTATGCCATTTATTTCAATAGGAACCCACTCAATTTTATGCCATTTATTGCAATAGGGACACACTCCCGCACCACTGTGGTTCGCTGATGCATCTTTATTTTGTTACGGGATTCCTCTCCCTTTTGGGCAATTACAACTTTAAAACTTATTGCTTCAAACGCCTGTAACATAAATTTTTGTCGCCCAACTTTTGGGACTTGACTTTTGATTTTTAATTGTTTTATAATAATTTTTACATTTTAGGTGCGAATTTTGCAAGTTTAAAAATTGTTTAAATTAATTGTTACTTTTTTAATTAACTAGATAAAACGTAAATTTTTATTAAAAAAATCTTACTGTAAGAAAAATTATCTTGTAAGGTTTTTATATAAAATTGTGACTAGAAAAGACACTTAAAAATTTGAAAATGGAGTTCACATATTATGTAGACCGTTTATTAAAAACAAAATTTAATTACGAATTACAAGTTTGGATGTAGACACCGAAAATTTGACAGTGACTGAATCACAAAAAAATTGAGGAAAATTATTAAAACACAAGCAAAAGTAGAGAACGAACTTGAGTATCATTTTGAGTTTATAGATGACATTACAGCGGTAAAGACAGAAACAGTATAAATTAAGACAGTATTTTAGGACCAACCCGATTTAATCTTCAGGGAAATTATGAAAGATTGAATACAAAATAGCATATTGTTATTCTCGATTATCAAGTAGTATACCCAATGAAGGAAATTATGACAACTATAGAAATCAATTATAGATAGAACTATAAAATTTAATTGAACATTATAAATGCGAAAGAGATAATATTTTGAAGGTTAGGAAAAACTAAACTAAATTTTAAATAATTTTACCTTACAAGCGATATTGAAAATAAGACATACTTTAGTTGAAATGTGGATTAAAAGAATTTTGGGAAAAAATTAATTCTTCAATAACCCTCAGTAACATCAGAACAAATTATTTTGAAAAAATTTAAACACCAACTTAAATAATTCAGTAATATATAAGGTTACGCCCGTTGTTAAATGGGAAATCACTTTTCAAGGAGATGTATCTGTAAATGTATTTTTGGAAAGGGTAAAAGAATTAAAAAAGGACGAAATATGGCAGACATTCGGTTATTTTCCGAAGCAAGTGATTTTTTTCTGGTAAAGTATTACTTTGGTAATTTGGTACTAATTTCATTTCAATGGAATTAAGCCCTTACATTAGACACCAATAAAAAAGCTGTGAACTGCATGTTATTAGATACAGAACAAACATGAGTTTAAATGCAAAATGGAAAAAAATGTTCGAAATACCCAAAATGAGTTTTAGGAATAGACGGATAGTACATTTCTTATGCAAAGAGCAAACAGCTGCAATAGAATTAGAGCAGGAAAGTAGAGAAGTAGATATTAGGAAAGGGGTGAGACCGGTATGTGCCCTACCCCGTTAATTTTTAACTTGTAGATCGAAGAAGCAATGAATACTGTCAAACGCAGCAAGACATTTGGAATTATTATGCAGGGACAAACGACTGATATGCTTACATTTGCAGATGATATCGCGGTATATGCATCTAGAAAGGAAGAGTTAGAAACAGCTTTTAATGAAATGGAAACAGTCTAACAGAGAGATACGGTATGAAAAGTAACAAAAATAAAACTAAAGTACTAGTATGCAAAGGAAAATAAATCGAAAAATAGAATACAAATAGGAAACGAGAACCTACAAGAGGTTAGGGATTTCTGCTACCTAGGAAACTAAATTACGCAAGATGGGAAAAGCGCAAAAGATATAAAACAAAGACTAACACAAGGTCGTGCTACATTTAACAAGAAAAAGCAATTACTGTGTTCAAGGATAACAAACATATAAAAGGAACAGATAGCTGAAGAAATAAGTGTGGAGCGCAACACTGCACGGCTGTGAAACTTGGATAGTAAGAGAAGCGGACAGGAAAAACATAGAAGCCTTCGAAATGAGGTGCTGCAGACGTATGATGAAGATATCATACACAGACAAATTTAAGAACAAAAAGGTTTTCGAATTAGTAGGGGAAGAAAGAAATATGTGGAAAACAGTAAAACTAGGAGAGATATAAAGATAGATCACATTCTAAGGCATGAAGGAATAGTGCGGAATTGTATTAGAAGCAGAGATAGGAAAAAAGAAAGATAGAGATAGATATAGGTTAGACTATTGCGCGCAGATAGTCAAAGATGTTAGCTGTAGGAATTTCAAGGAAATGTATAGGCTAGCTCAGAATAGAAATCAGTGGAGGTACACGTCTAACGAGTTCCAAGACGCGAAACCTAATGACAAAAAAAGAATTGCACTTTTAACTGATGAGTACTAGAAACAAATACCGGGTTGGTTTTGCAATATTTTCAACTAATCTTGATTGTACGAAAGGATTTATTGGAAAATTATTAATTTGGCAAATCTTCAAGTGCTGGGGATCTTCGTAGCCAGTCTGTTTAACCCTCTTCACATACTACTGAATATTGGTGAAATAGGGTAAATATTTACAAAACAATAGAAGGGGAATCGAACTGTATCTAACAAGAAACAGCAGCGGCTATGTTCGAAGACAACAAACTTAGATACAAGGACAAAAGAGTTGAAAGTATATGTGTGGAGGACAGCATTGTACGCCTATCAAATAGGGATAGTAGAAAAAGCAGACAGGAAAAGTAATGTTATGCTTCAGATGTATGATGATGATAGCATGGACAGACAAAGTTAATAACAAAGAGGGTATAGAAATAGTAGGGGAAGATATCTATGGAAAACAAAAAAAAAGTAGGAGAAATAGAAGGCCAGGATACGTTGTAATGCATTTTTGGGGAATACTGCGGGTTATATTACAAGCAGATATAAGAAGAAACAGAGGCAGATGTGGACCTAGGTCAGACTATTGCACACAGATGGTGAAGGATGTAGACCGTGGGATTTCTATGGAAATGTGTGGGTTAGCTCAGATCAGGAAACAATGGACGTACGCATCTACCAGTTCCAGGACCAAAGACTTAATGATGATGATGAAGTTTAAATGCCTTCGTGTAAGCGCTTTATATTGGTAGATTTGATAAACACTTCTGTATAATTTGTGAAATCCCCAGATTGCCCGTTCTCTAAATAAAAGCTATGCACGTAATAATCAAATTTTAATAAACATGAAATATGCACATACTGAAAAACGTGCAGTTGGTAAATCAGTTATTTACAATTAATAATTTTTGTTGAGCTCCACATATGTATAAGAGCATAAAATATAATGCTGTTAAGCAAGTTATTGTTTTATTAATTTGTAGTAGTACGACTTATTTCGTTTACACTTTATCTTATAATCTGCCTAACTTGAAAACTGTTGTCAAAGTACTGAGAAGTGTTTGTAAACAAAAAATCTCCCTAAACAATATTAATAGTTGAATCAATTCAGTGTAAAATTCACCTTGCAAAAGACACTGGATATTCAAATTTCAATAATTCAACAATTCAATAAGTACCACAATAAATTACTAAAGTTCTTTGTTTGTAGTATGTTCTGCAATCAGCTCGTGTGCTCGATACCTTGATCAACATATTAGCTCATCATAATTTAGTACCAATTTAAACATTTAGTACAAATCTAAAAATTTAAATACATAGTGAAAGCAAAAATTAATATAAAACCAAAAATAGTTATATCAACCAAAATTATTAGCAGAAGGATCAAAAACTCTATAAAATTTGCATAAATGAGAGTTATAGTAAATTCTTACCCTCACGTTTAATTAAGCAGCTTTGTGTATAATTTATATTTTCTGGCTTCGTCTTGCCAACATGTAACTTTTACTTAAGTTTCACTATTTTTTAATTAATTTTATGCAAACTGGCGTGCTGCGGGTTTATTTTCATTCTTAAGTCACATAACAAACTCTTCTTTGGGACGTAGGTAGCCTTTATTTATATCATTACTAATCGTGGGATTTGCGTATAATCGGTTCGTTAGAAACTTACCCAGGGTGCGAAATATTTAAAATCGCCACATAAGTAAGGAAATCTAATAAATCTTTTAAAGATTAATGTTGCATATAATTTTTATATAAAAGCCGAATAACGAGCTGATAACACTTTCAATCCACCCGATTTCATGCAAAGTGTTTATACTTCTGCCTTTGGAATGGAGGGTAAATGCAATGTATGCTATACCATATGTAAAATAATAAGCTATTTTGTGCAACTACTTGTATAGATTAAAATTTATCTGCTACTTTCGCTCTGCTAGCAATAAGTAGAATTGAATTGTGGGCGTTTCCCATGAAATAAATTATCTCTAGTATAACAAATGTTTTGAATAATGCAAATTTGCTTTTAATAAAGTTAGACTTATGTAATATTTTGAAAATAAGGATAGTGAAGGATGACAACTCAAACAACACGACATAAATTCTTTTAACCCAAATTAGAACAAGAAATAGCTTATAAAATATATACAGACTAACAATAATATAATTTATCGACTTATAATGATGCAAATTTGTTTTCGAGGTGCGATTTGAGAATTATTTACTATCAGATGAAGCTAAAAACATCATTACTCACTAAATTTCACTCTCTCACACACACACACACACACACACACACACATATATTTTATATATATATATATATATATATATATATATATAACATTGCTGTGAATATTTGGCCACAGCCGCCATGACCAATATAAGGTGCAATAGACGCTTGATTAATAGAGAATGTGAATTCTTACCTTTATTTTGCCCATATTCTTTTGCAAGCTAAACGACAAATATGCTGTTGATTTAACAAAAATGAAATGAAACAAAGAAATCTCAAGAAACATTTATAAACAATCCTCTATACATTCAAATACATCTTTCTTTTACACGCGTTATTTAAAATATCTACTTACACACCCGATATAAATAACGCTTATAAATGCAATTTACAGCTTAAGTTTAGCAAGAAACTATATTCTATAGTTTGTTACATATTAATACAATCTTCTTCTAATGCTTGTTGATAATTAGAAAAATTTTTCATAAGTAAGTCACAAAATTCTCTATAACATTTTTGTGGATAATTTGAATGTTCTTGTGTTACGCTGTCTCAATGTAGTTGATTAACGACCTTGAGGGTCAAATCTCCTCAACATCTGACCTCAAAATTGCTCGAAAGCTATCCATTTACAAATAATTTGTATACCATAATAAAAACATACACTAGCTTAATCTATTTATCAATACACAAATTGTCTCTAGGTTTAAAACAAAGTTATAGTTGCGGTTTGGATCGTTAAATTCTTGCTGATATTGTTATCTTCATGACTATCTATCCTTGCTTATAGTTGTTATTTAAACGATCGTTTCCATTGAGATTGAAAAATTCTTGGTTCCACATTCTTAGATCTCCATTTTACTTCGTATATCGAAGATATCAGATCAAAAGCACTTTTACACATTAAAGTAACGATAACCTCGTACCAACATAAGTTATTATTTATATTGGAACACTCCATAAAATAATTATCTATCAATGATAGAATGTCTCCTGACTTATGTTCAAAACTTCAATGCTAAATCTTGAATGCCAAATTAATAAACGAATCGCTCTCATTATTCCACTTTTATATAATAAAATTCTAACCATGTCATCTATTCGATGACATAGAAGTATGAGTCATCCGCATGATGTAACAGTTAACCACAATTTCATATTCTTATACCTTTAATGGCCCGTCACAGGATTAAAAAACCGCTGGACGAGCAGCAACGCAACGTCTCTTTCAACCTGTAAGCTATATGTATGATACAGGCGAGATACCCAAGGATTTCAAACCATAGAGACTATACTAAGAAAGTGAGAAGCATACAAATGTGAAACTTTTCGAACAATAAGTTTGACAGCACATGTGTTAGAAATATTACCTAGAATTGCACAAAGACGGATGGAAAAACGGGCTGAAAGAATACTTTGAGAAAATCAATTTGCGTTTAGGCGAAACAGAGGAACACGGAAGGACATTCTAGCTCTAGGGGTGATAATGGAGGAAACACTAGCAAAAGTAGAAAGCGTGTGTATAGAGTTTGCAGATCTGTAAAAAGCATTCGACATTGTAAAATAGGAAAAAAATGTTCGAAAAAAGATTAGAATGAGTTATAGAGATAGACGGATAGTACGTAGTTTATACAAATGAAGCATTTTAATTTTATTAATGAAATTAAGTAGTTTAAAAGCATTGAATTTGATGATTGTTTGTAAATCACCTTGTAAATGTCCAGTGTTAGATTTTAATTATTGAAAACAAATTTTGTTTGCATGTCCAAATGTTTCAGATTAACTTCCGTTAGTTCTTTTCTTTAGAATTGTAAAAGCATTAAAAAGTCACCTTCAAAATTATTTATTGAAATAGAAAACGTCGTTTAGCTATGATATAATTATTTATAAATAAGAGGGTTCTTATACAAATCAAAAACGAAACATAACTCGTTTTAGTCTAAGGAAGGGTCTATCGCGTCGAAGGGCTTCAAATTGTTAACATGCCATCGACCAACTTTTGAACCGTCTTCATTTTCTAACTCATACGCAAGATTACCAATTTTCTTTAAGACGACACTTAATACAAATTTTTGTGCCAGCTTAGCCATAAACTTATCAGCAGCATGAGAGAGGACTTTGTTAACTCTCCATACTCTATCACCAACTTGAAAAAAAATTTCTCTTCTAAGTTTGTAAGAACAACTAGATCGCTTATATGCTAAATGTAAATCAGTACGAACTTCTTTAAAAATTTTAAATAAACCACTATGGTCTGACACAGACAAAGACCTACTACCAGGGATGATTTCAATATCATCAAGTGGCTCAGAACCACATCCATAAAATTCTTCATTCGCAGGTACATGTTTTCCATAAACTAAAAAGTTTGGGATGTATTCAATATCTTCATGTTTCGATGAAATAATGGTCTACTGAATTTTTGCTAATTCTACATCCCAAGTACCGTGTTTATTTATGTACGATCGTATAGCAGTACCAATAGTTCTATTCATGGGCTCGATGAAATTGCACCGTGGAGAATAAACAGTGTTAAATGAAATATTTTGTACTTCATAAACTGAGCATAGTTATTTAAAAGAGTGACTAATAAGTTGGTATCCGTTATCACAAATAAAAAATTGGGGGAAACCAAACGTATGAAAAATGTTATTTCCTAAAAATTTTATTATTGCAGGAGCTGTTGAATTACGAAAAGGGCACAACACAGTGTATTTTGAGAGCAGCTGTAATAGAATTGGAGCAGGAATGTGGAGAAGTAAATATTAGGAAGAGGTAGAAACAATCTACAAAGATATCGAAGACATGCTAGGATACGTAAAAGGACATGAAAATTTAATAATTACGGGGATTTTAATGCAGTGGTAAGTGAGGGTAGGCAAGGAGCGGTAGCAGGTTTATTTGGTTTAGGCACGAGAAACGATAGTGGAAATAGGTTGGTAGAGTTATTGCGACAAAAACAATATAGCCATCACAAACACATTGTTCAATGTCGTGCTAGAAAACGATACACGCGGAAAATGCCAGGCAATATAGGAAGATATGAAATAGATTATATTCTTGTTAGACAGCTGTATAGGAATCAAGTAAAAGACTGTAGAAGCTACCCAGAAGCAGATGTAGACACTAACCACAACATCGTAATCATGAAGGCCGCTCTAAAATTTAAAAATTTGAAAGAAAAGAACGGAAAAAGGCACTTTGATTTTAAGAAACTAAAAGAAAAAAGATATCCACGAAATATTTGAACAAAAGTCAAATGAATTGCTGAAACATATCAGGAAAGTTTATGATACTAAGAAAGTAGAAACAGAATGGAATAACATTAAATCCAGCTTAGACATGGCGACCAGAGATATTCTGGGTTATACAAATAAGAAAATAAGAAACCATGGAAAACAAAGGATATTCCGAAATTAATAGCAGAAAAACAAAATACAAAAATAGATCAGACGAAACAGGAAAACAGAGATACAAAGACATAAAATGGGAAATTATTCGCAAATGCAGTAAAGCTAAAGGACAATGGATTGATGAAAAGTGCAAAAAGGTACAAACTAAGATGGAAATAGGAAAGACAGACGAAGCATATTAACTAATTAGTATGAATTTTAGGACTATAAAACCGAAATGCAAAAACATAAGGGACGCGAGAGGAAACGTCATTATAGAAAATGTAGAGAAAGTGGTTAGATGGCAAGAATATATCGGGAATTTATATGCAGGGGAGGAACTAACAGCATTAGAACAGGATCAGACATTGAAGATGATGACTTGGGATGTCATATACTTCGAGATGAGTTTGAATTAGCACTAAAGTGTTTGAAAAATGGCAAAGTTCCAGGTACAGATAAGATGCAGGCAGCAACTCTAAAAGCTGCTGGACAAGCAGTAACAGAACGTCTCTTCCAACTTGTAAGCTATATGTCTGAGACTGGCGTGACACTCAAAGATTTCAAACTTTCATAGTCACTATACCAAAAAAGAGAGGCTCAAATAGATGTGAAAATTTTTGAACAATACGTTTGACAGCACATGTGTCAAAAATATTAACCAGATTTGTACAAGGACGGATGGATAAACGAGCTGAAGGAACACCAGGAGAAGATCAATTTGAGTTTAGACGAAACAGGGGAACACGGCAGGCTATTTTAGCTCTCAGGATGAAAATGGAGAAAACAATAGAAAAAGGCGAAAGCGTGTATATAGGGTTTGTAGATCTAGAAAAAGCATTCGACAATGTAAAATGGGAAAAATGTTTAAAATGCTCAAAAAGATTAGAATGAGTTTTACGAATAGACGAATTGTACATAGTTTATACAAAGAGCAAACAGCTTTAATAGAATTAGAGCAGGAAGTAAATATTAGGAAAGAAGTGAGGCAGGGATATTCTCTATCGCCGTTAATTTTTAACGTGTACAACGAAGGTACCATGAATACTGTCAAATGCAGAAAGATATTTGAAATAATTATGCAGGGAGAAACGATTAATATGCATAGATTTGCAGATGTTATTAGCATTTAGCAAGGAATAGTTAGAGGCAGCTCTTAACGAAATGGAAACAGAGATGCGGTATGACAGTCAACAACAATAAAACTAAAGTAGTAGTATGTAAGGTAAGGGAAAATGAGTTCAAAATCAAAATACAAATAGGAAGCGAGAACTAACAAAAGGTTAAAGATTTCTTCTACTTGGGAAGTAAAATAAGGCAAGATGGTAAATGTGCAAAACATATGAAACAAAGATTAACACAAGGTCGTGCTGCATTTAACAAGCAGAAGCAACTACTATGTTCAAAGACAACAAACATAGAAAAAAGAAATGATTCCCGAAAGCATATGTGTGGGTTACATACAACACTGCACGGCTGTGAAACGTGGGCAGTAAGAGAAAAAGTATTACAGATGTATGATGAAGATATCATGGACAGATAAAGTTGTGAACAAGGAGATTCTAGAAGGGGAAGAAATATATCTGTGGAAAACAGTAAAAAGTAAGAGATAGGAAAAGAGGTCTCATATAAAGCATGAAGGAATAGTACGACACATATTTAAAGCAGAGCACGGAAAAAAGAGACTATTGCACACAGATAATGAAAGATGCAGATTGTGGGAGTTTCAGGGAAAAGTGTAGGTTAGCTCAAAATACTAAATATTGGAAGTACGCGTCTAACCAATTCCAGAAATGATGACCTAATGATGGTAATGATGATAATATTGATTCAGAAAAAATAATTACATGAAATTAATAAAGCATTTAAAAATAAAGATAATATAGTTATTGCATAGAAACTTATAATAATTTATTATCATTCTAAGGACATTAATAAAGTATACTTTCGAAAGGTCTATAAATTGATTACGATTCACATATCAAATTCGTAATTGTATTTATAGTATTGCGTTTATTACTAACATCATCTGTGTCTAAGTAGAAAACGTTCATTTTCCTGAAGAAAATTAGTGAAAACGTATCTAAGACTCAATTTATTATGAGATCACTTATTCAATGTATCATTATTAGCACCAGAATACGGTATTTGCAATAAATTATATATTAACAAAATTATTTATAAATCAGCTGCAATAAAAGCAAGAAAAATTGAATGATTAGTTAGAAATGGGTTTTCGAATTTTTATGAATTAATACAATTTTTATTCTCTGGAATTTATTTAATATTCTTTCATGTATACTTTTTTAATATTAATTTGTATATTAAATTGTATTTTATTTATATTTACATTATGTTCTTGTAATTGATACAAAGAAATGCATGTAACTAATTGTATTATTTCTTATGTTCTACATTTATTGAACTCAAAGGCACAATTTTAATTTATGAACTTCCCTTTATTTTATATACTAATTCCATTTTACCTGACTATTCATTAAACAGGTAAACACACAACAGAAGTACTTTTTATATGTGCAGTTATTTAATTTTGTGGGTGTTATTCACTGTAACAAACGTATCATTTTGCTTCACATTTGTATTTCAACCAAAACGTAACAAAATAATAAGAAAATAAAAAATGCTAATCCATAACAAAATATCTTATTTCCAAAATTCTTTACAATCCAAAGATTTCAGTTGTTGTATTATCTCTAGATTCCTGACTTGCAAAACTAAAAACCCGTTTACAAGTTTATCGGAATCTGAAGAATTTGTAAACATTTATTGATGAAGATCGTAATCACATAAAACCTGCAGAGTCACTGTTGATTCTTACAAATGAAGGTTAATAAACCCATTTGTACGTAGCAAAACTTGTCAATGGCCTTCAAGGTTTATTTAATTCAATATTTGGTAAAATAGAGAAAAACCAATCGGTTAATGGCGTCACATTGTTTATTCATGGAAACGTTGTGTACGCAACATAATTTTGTAACAGTTTTGTATCGAAGTTCTTATAATTATTAATAATCTCATTAGAATGAGATTTTTAAAAGTCTGTGGTTATTACACAAACGTATATGCTGGTCTAAGCATTCATTGGTAAAATGTAAAACAAAATGAATATAAAATCTAAGTATTGCAATATTAGATATTGAAAGACCGTACATTACTTTAGAAATTTTACAATCAAAGTTCAATTTCAATTAATAAATCTTGTATTGGGGGAATCTAATATTAGTTTGTTACTTTATAGCGAATCCTGCAAAATTCGCTACACTTAGTGCTCTCCACAGCCTAAGGACTTAACAAGCAGTGCTCTCCATAGCCTGCTTAATTCTTCAATTACGCTGCCCGACGCCGTACCTGGGGCACGTATAGCAGTGCTCTACATAGTCTGCTTAATACCTGACCAGTTACGCTGCCCGGCGCCGTACCTAGGGCACGTCGCCGTAGTTCAGCACGCAATGTTCTTCACAGCCTGCTTAATTTCAACCTGTTACTCTGCCCGTCGCCGCACCTGGGGCACGTAATTGCAGTGCTCCTCATAGCCTGCTTAATATCTGATCAGTTACGCTGCCCGTCGCCGTACCTGGGGCACATCGCATTAATTCTTTATTACTCCACGTTGTTCCACAAGTGAACCGCGACTTCTGAAGAGTCCCGAAGACCTCCGAAGACGTCTGAACCTCTTCAAACAATAAATACTTCCTTATTTTCGTTATTCAAACTCTTACTCAGCCTCACGAGTAAAACCCGAGGGTTTCCGAAGACTTGCAAACCTTTCAATATTGTGAATATAGTCAATGTCTAGTTTTTGTATATATATTATTATTCTTTATAACTCCGCGTTGTTCCACAAGTGAACCACGAAGAGTCCCGAAGACGTCTGGACCTCTTCAAACAATAAATACTTCCTTATTTTCGTCATCCAAGCTCTTACTCAGCCTCACGACTAAAACCCGAGGATTTTCGAAGACTTCCGAAGCCTACCGAAGACTTCCGAAACTCTCAATATTGTGTATGTGGTCAATGTATAGTTTTTGTATTATATCATTATTCTTTATAACTCCGCGTTGTTCCGGAAGTGAACCACGAAGACTTCCGAAGAGTCCCGAGGACCTCCGAAGACGTCTCGACCTCGTCAAACAATAAATACTTCTTTATTTCGTCTTCAAAGCAATCAATAGTCTCCATCTTTCCGAGCCTCCGAAGCTCCCAAGACTCCCTAATCGAACTTTATATATATATATATATGACTAATTAATAGGAAGAATAATCCACATTTGGAATGCAAATGAATGCTTAATATCATTAATAGTTATTAAGATGAATTTAAACCAATTTTTATTTTAAAGTGAATCATCCAATTACTAGTTCGATTTGAAATGGAATTAACTTTAAAATACAAAGTTGGTTTAATTTCATCTTAAACAATAGTTATAGTTATATATATACTATATATTATATATATATATATTATATATTTATACATTATGACCTAATATTCACTAGTTGAAAAATAAATTTATTATAGATATATTATAAAGATAAATAATTAATATCAAATTTATTTACTTCGTTTCAGAACCATTTGCCTTACATTAATCTAAAAAATGTTTTGTTAGTCAACAATAAAAACAACGTTAAAACACTTAGGTAAATGAATTAAATTCTTCTGAATTCAGACAGTATATAAAGATTTTTAATATACTACATGTTGTAACTAATCATGACCAGAAAATGCGATATTGATCACAGGTATAGATTGATTAATGGTCATCGACCTGAACGTAATAAGATTGTAAACAAGTGTGTTCAACATGAACGACACTATCATATGAGAAATTCATTAAGTTAACACCAATACCAGTTAACACAATCTTCTAAAACTGATAGGACGTGAATCAATTACTTAAATTCCTAAATCCGCTTATTCATCATTTGATTCTTTCTAATAGGAAAATTCTAAAATAGGCGTTTTCTAATTGATTCAGTTTCCAATATTTTAACTTATCACATGAGTGAATTGGTAGTATACATGTCTAGCTAAGGCGCAATAGTTTTCCAATTTTCCCCGTCACAGTTGTGTTAATTTATTGCGCGATCCACTGATTCGATTCCCCATATAATGCGGCTCACTGCAATTCAGATACATCTTAATTGATAAATGGAATTCAGTTTTCTTTCAGAAATTTAAAAGATTTTAGTGTTTATAAATTAATCATTAGATTTGATTTTTAATCAGCAAGCAGAGTTAACTTAATATAAGGTAACTTCTTGTTAAGTCTCGTTTAGGTTGTAAATGTATGTTTAAGAGTTCATTAGTAACATGGTATCCTATTCAACAACGAATTCAATTCCTTGAGTTTTGTAACAAAGAAGACACCAATCTAATCAATTTAAATTGAGACAGCAATATGAGATTGAATACTGGAAAAATATCTTATACTCCGAATTAGAGGCTTTTGTAAAATCAACACTGTTTCATCATTCCTGATACTAGTGTAAAAGGGCATTTCTAATTTAATTCATGAAACTTAAATGGCAAATTGTTAAGATTTAATTAAATCAAAGAGTTAGAACAAACAATATCCACATTTTGAAAAGTAAACCAATCGAGGTTGGAATACAATAGTAGAATCCTCCAATTAGCTTAGTGATAACGAATCCCATGGTTACCAACAATTGAGGTAAAGATTTTCTAACATAATTGTTTTAACACACATATGCAAGAATGATTTTACATCAATAGTAACAATCCAACTTGATGTAATAAATTTAAAAACGAAGGTTTAAAAGAAAACAATTAAGGATAAAAAGACGCGGAATGAAATTCTGATTCGACTATACATAACTTTGATTATGATCCATAACAGCGTGAAACCATGACAATTTGCATTAAAGTAATATGACTTAAATTTGACGACAAAATATTTTCGAATTTTGAAAACATGATATATGTTCGAACTATATCAAGTTTTCAGAAAAATCCTACTTTATTTCGTTATTATCATTATTTATTCAATTTCAATTACTTTAAATTGATTTTCACTATTAGATTGTATTTGCAGAAGTTGGACAACAGCTGCAAAATGTTATTACCAACTCATGCAGAAACCAATCAATACTAGCAATAATGATTTAGAAAATCAATTTTGTAAAGTAAACAGGTTTTAAAATTGAATAAAAATTTAATGGTGATGAAAGCAGACAAAGGAGAAGTAACAGTGATTATGAAAAGTCAGGATTATTTACATAAATCTTTGGAATTACTATCAGACAATAACACTTATAAAGTCATACCTAGAGACCCAACTTTAACCATTCAGAAAAAAGTAAATGAACATTTAAAACTCTTACACAATAAAGATATGATTACAGATATTTTGCGAAAATCATTAACTAATAATAGTTCGACACCTGGAAAATACTATGGTCTTCCAAAGATACACAAACCTACTCTTATGCTTCGTCCAATTATTTCATCAGTCAATACTCCTACCTACCTTATCGCAAAATGGTGCTCAACTATTTTACAACGTGCTTTTCCACTGGAAGGATATAATGTCAAAGACAGTTTCAGTTTTGTTGAAAAATACAAGAATTTTCAATTACCAGCAGATCATATTTTGATCTCGTTAGATGTGTCTTCATTATTCACTAATATTCCATTAGATTTGGTCATTAATATTATTACAGACAAGTGGGAATTTATTGAACCTCATTGTGAACTGTCAAAATCCATGTTCATTACAACTATTAATTTGATTTTCAATAACACATATTTTGTCTACAACAAAACTTATTACCTTCAATTGTTGGGTACACCCATGGGATTCCCGTTATCACCTATTGTGGCTCAATTAGTGATGGATCTTCTACTTAATACTGTGATTCCAACACTTCCATTTGAGTTGGTATTTTTAACAAAATATGTGGATGATATTGTTTGTTCGTTACCACCTACTTTGGTTGATACAACGTTAAATCTTTTCAACAACTTTAACCCACATTTAAAGTTTACAATAGAAATTGAAAATGAAAGAAAATTGCCTTTTGGACACTTTAGTCATCAGGAATGATGCAAACCAGTTGATATTTGATTGTTACAAAAAGCCTACTAATTCGGGCAGATACATAAACTATTTTTCCAGTCATTCCAATCTTCATAAATTGAATACTGTACTCAATCTTAAATCTGCATTATAAGATTGTGTGATCCTTCTTTGTTAACAAAACATCAAGGAATTGGAAGTTACCTTGTTGAATAATGGATACCCATCGGCTTATCTAAAGAAACTCTTATATAGCAATACATTTACAACACCTAAGAATACAGAGACACAACTTATATACAAGAAGTTACCTTATATTGAAAAGTTAACTCCTCTGCTTGCTAGAATATTAAAACATCAAAATCTAATGATAAGTAGTAATTATACTAAACCACTTAAAAATCTTTTTACTAGATTGAAAGATAAAACTGATATTCCATTATGTAACAATGTAGTCTACAAAATTCAATGTAATTGCCAGCTAAATTATATGGGGCAATCGAATCAGTGGATCCGCAATAAATTAACACAACATCGTAGTGACGGAAAATTAGGAAAAAACTATTGCGCCTTAGCTAGACATGTATATACTACCAATCATACACCTATGTATGATCAAGTTAAAATATTGGAAACTGAATCCAACTATAGAAAACGCCTATTTTTAGAATCTTTCCATATTAAGAAAGAATCAAATTGTATGAATAACAAGCAGGATTTAGAGAATTTAAGTACATTGTATTCACGTCTCTATCAGTTTTAGAAATGATTGTGTTAACATGGTATTGATGTGTTACACTTAAATAGTAATTTATATACTCTCATATGTATAGTGTACTCGTTGCATTTGTTGGAACACACTTGTTTACAATCTTTAGTTACGTTCAGGTGCGCATGTACCATTAACAATACATTACCTGCATAATCAATATCCGCATTCTTTCTGGTCATCGATCTAGATTTAACAACATGTAAGTTATTTAAACAATCTTTATATACTGTACAATGCAATTCAGAAGATATTTAATTCATTTCACCTATGAGTGAGTTTTAACTGTTGTTTTTTAATTGATTGACTAACAAAACATTTTTTAGACTTATGATTAAGGCACAAAATGGTTGCCGAAACGTCAAGTAATATAACAATTTTACTATATTAATTATTTATTCTTTGACCTACAATATCCTGATAACTGAAATTATACTCTTTTCCAACTATATATATATATATATATATATATATATATATATATATATATATATATATCTGTTCCTGCTTGGTTCCACGAGCAACCACGAAGCCTTTCGAAGATTACCGAAGACCTTTGGACCTCTCCGAATTCTGTATATATTACTCATATTTAGACCAGGGTAGAAAATTAATTATAGCAAATAATTTTAATCACCGTGTATAAGGAATTTTATTAGATAATACGCTTTATTAAAACACCGTGGAGAATAAAAATTCATTCGTTTCAGTAAAAATAAGAGATTTAAATCATGTACAAGACGCTTTATATCAAAAGAAACAGTATTAACAAGCTCTACGTGTAATGTAATTATTCCGAGGAAAGAAACAAATCGAAATTACGTGCAAAATTTATATTAATTAACCCTATTTTAAGTAACCGGTATTAAACAAAACGTACAGATAATAATTAATATTTAGTTAGGATTCACTAAAATTTAAAGGGTATTAATTTTAATTGAAGTTAATTGAACCGTTAGTAACATATAATATCTATGAAAACTTGTAAAAACCCAATAAAATAAAGCTCTGAGAATTAATAGTATGTTTGAACACCTGCGTAGTTTAAAAAGCTCATTCGGCGTAAATTTTGCAGATAATTAATGGTTACAAAGAATCTTGGAGAAACCGGGGCTTAATATTCACGGGAAGGCGCGATACGGGGTTATTTAATCCAGATAGTCCACATGGACTGAAAATAATCGATAATAAGGAATATCAATTTGCACCAATAAAGTACAGGTTAGAGAAGGAAAGATAATGTGCGTAAGACAAAGACACTATTAATTAAAGGCGTGAGTAGAGCAACGTCATGGGGTTGCGATTGGTTGAAAGTAAAAGGCAAAATTTGAGAGGTAAAAATAACATTTCGGTATAGAAATCAATTAGTTATTTCCAGACATTGCGTGCCGTGTTGAAATTTCTGAGATTTAACTGGGGCGAGTACAAAATTCGTAAAAACCGACGAACAGGCTACGGACTGGGAACCTAGCATGCGAAATTCTTTAGAATTGCCCGTTTTGGGGACTCGACCGACAGACAGGCTAACCGCTATATATACCGAGGTGAATATAAACAAGCTCTCTTACATCCGCGACTTGATTCAAGACGTTAAACAGTGCATTTTAGTTTGATAGAATAATTTAAAGTTTGCTCGTATATTTTGGTGATTTAAAACAGTTTGTTATTTACGTGCTAACATGAATGTACTTGAGTGCACTTAGATACAAGGTAATAAAATTTAGTATCACTGTACCAATTAGTAAAATTTACAACGACAAATGTATACACAAAAGTAGGCAGTTTTGGCGTATATTGGTGAAAGAAGTATGAATTTCTTTGCTATTTTCGGGGGTGTTAATGATTAAATGGTTCATAAACGTGTCTGGATCCACAAAACAAGGGTCAGATATACACAGGTGAGTTCCGGAAAAGCCCTGAGACAAATTTAAATAAATGGTGATGGAGAAAATTTGAAAAGCGTTGAGAATCAGAAGCTGTAAATATAATCCAGTTGGAATGGTGTGATTAACAAAAGGGACGATGTACATTGAAGCTACGAGTGCAGTAACCTTCAGGTAATTTATACTATTTTGTTTAAACTTTGATATTTTGTGTGTGTTGAATAACTTTATAATTGATTTACTTTAAATGGACATTAGTGAAATTGTACTAACCATAAAATTTTAATTTTAAGATGAAATTTGCTTGTTTAAGTAGAAAGGGGTATTTAGTATTGATGTTCTGAATTATGGTGAAAATTTGGGTATGTCTTTGAGCTCAATTAGACGAACCTGGTTAATTAACGTAAAGGGGTGGTAGATGCTCCCTTTGTACTCTGCATATATTGTTATAGTAATTAGTAGGCATCCTACAAGGACTTTAATTCTGGATGCACTTTAAAATGATAACAAATTTAATCTTGAAAATTTCTGATACTGAAATTTATGCTGAATTTTAATTTTGAAATTTTAATGTATTGTGAATATTGATGTAAATAGAGTTAACGTTGATGTTTGTGGTAAAAATGTGTTTGTTTTTTTTATGTATGAGGATGAAAGTTATCTAGAGGAGCAGCCGAGGCGATTAACGGAAGAAAGTCAATGGACCAACACAGTTAAGGTAATGAATAGCTTTTTGTAGGTTTCACAGCATTCTTGACGCCCAATTCGTGAGGCTCGATTCGAAAAGCGTAGTTCACGGATTTTGTAGGTATCACAGCATATATATATATATATATATATATATATATATATATATATATATATATATATCTGTTTAGTTAGTATTTACGTTCCTACTTGGTTCCACGAGCAACCACTAAGCCTTCCAAAAATTACCGAAGATTGCCAAAGACTTCCGAAGTGCTTAAAAGTGCATAAACTGTTCATTTTGACTTTTTACTTGTATATTTGTGTACTTACAAACTTTCTTTACTTTTTTTTGCTTGTGAACATTAAATATAACAGTGCTAAGTCTACACACTTTAAGACGCCGCCTACCCCGACGATAACAAGTTAATTGTTATTTAGTATGAGAAAATAATCATTTAAAACCAGTATCTAGCTTAAAAAAGGTTCCAGCATTATGATTTTAATAGAACAAATTATTTTAAAATTAGCCCTATTTAATTTCATTTAATAATTTCCGTGTTACATAGAATTTTAATACTTCGTTACCTTTATCCATTGAGAGCACATACTATTTATTCATTTTCAAGGTGTTATTTAATATAAAAAAATTTTGCAAAATAAGTTTAATAAAACTTGTACATCTGGGTACTTCCCAAAAGCCGTGCCATTTTTAGTGTTCTAAAAGGTTACGAAAAGTGTTAAGTCCTTATGATTTTCGCAAATTCGTCAACTATAGTTTTTCTGTTCTCAATTGCCTCATCTTGTAATGAATTTTAAGTAATCAGACAGTTCACACAATCTAGTTCAGGCGACATGTTCTGTGTTTAGTTGCAGTGTTCATTGTTGTTTTTATTCTTGCGTTTCATTATATGTGCACGATTATAAGTTTCAGGTGTTTCACTACAATTAAAGGTAATCTAATTTATTTTTATCTTCTTAAAACGTTTTTTCATATATTTTTTTAAATAATTTAATTACAGTTGCACTTAACTGGGTAACGAAAATAAAAGACAAAAATTATCAGAAATAAGCAGCAGACAATTACAAAATTGGTGGACCGACGAGTATGGCATGATTAATAAAGGCAACAAAGCAGTATGTGTTTCATGTTCTGTAACAGTAGTGTGCAGAACGTCGTCAGTAAAATGGCATTTTGAAACAAATCATATATCACTCTCTAAAAAAGGCAAAGAAGAACAAAAAGAATTTATTGCTCGAGAAATTAAACTCGGAATACTCAGTCACCATCGCTTTGAAATTTATGGATAGTCGTTTAAATATAATTGGTGCATGTTCTGCTGCCTCGAACTGTGAATGACAGAATCATGGAAATGGCTACAAATAAGTTATCAGCAAAAAATGGACATACATTCTTCTGGTTTATTTTTCTCTGTCCTAGTAAAAGCACTCACAACTGGATCGGCGCGTTTAGCAATTTTTATTCATTACGCTATTGGAAATAATATCGAAAAAGGAATGGTCAGTTTACAATCATTAGCAACAACAACAAAAGGAATAGATATTTACAATGCAGTTGTAAATGCACTTGTTAAAAAAGAAATAGATCTTTCCAAAATTGTTTCTGTAACGACTGATGGTGCTCGCAATATGATTGGAGAGGTAAATGGGTTTGTGAACTTGTTTGCTCAGCACCTTAGACATTCAGTTCTGGGTTTCCGTTGTATCATACATTAGCAGGCTAGTCTGCAAAGGCCGGTTTAAAGTCACTGGACGATATGATTCTTGTTACACAATTGTCAATTTTATATGTGCCTTTTAACAAACGAAAATTTTCTCAACTATTAACTGAGGTAAATTCAGTGTACGATGGTTTACTAATCTACAACAATATCCGATGGTTAAGCCCTAGAAGAGTTCTTCAAAGATTCGTTGATTGTTTGATAGTAGACTTTTTTAAATAATGAGAAATTAATTGAAATATATAACTAATTAATGGACACTGAACGGATTTCAACACTCATATTTTTGCTAACTTGTTTTCGAACTTAAATAAATTAAATGTGAAACTGCAAGGTGGTAATAAGACAATTATTATAATGTTTAATATAATTAAAGCTTCTGAAACTAAATTAGAAATTTTTAATCGAGACATTATTTCGAACATAGATAAATAGTTTGCAAATACAAGAAAATTCTTTTCAAATTTAGATTCCCATGACAAAAATTTTAAAACTAAATTAACAAAAGCTTTTTCTGAAATTATTCAATCTCGAATGAACGAATTTACTCTAAGGTTTAAAGAATTCGAAACATTTACAGAAACATCAAAATTCATTATGTTCCCAGACACGATATCGGCAGATTAACCTATTTTAAAGATTTTTGAGTGGCTGAATTTAGATGTCGAGATGCAATTGATTGCTTATCGATCCAGTTCCATATGGAAACAAAAGTTTGTCGATTTATGAACTGAACTGAAAACTATTGAAAAAATAGATTATTGAGTATCTTTCATAAGAATGCGGAAGAAGAATTATTATTATAAACATGGAACACCATTCCTGCAACATTTAGTTCTTTAAAAAAACTGACGCTAGCTATTCTATCAATTTTTTCTTCCACATATGCTCGTGAATCAGTTTTTTCTGAACTGAATTTTATAAAAGACAAATTTAGAAATAGAATGATTGAAAAATTCAGTGCAGTGTGTGTTTTATTAAAAGTATTAAAATATGATTCTGACATAAAATATTTGTCTACCAATTATCAACATGAAAAATCCCATTGATTGTTCTAAGTGACCAATGCATTCACCAATTAGTATTTTTTAAATTATTTTTTAAGTATTCGACTTCAGTTGATTGTCCTCGTTTCAATTGCGTTGCTGTCAAGTGTTGTCGAGTTGCTTTTCGGTAAGCGCAAGTATTGCTTTAATTTAGTAGTATTGTGATTGTGAAAATCGGCATTAATGGAAAATTCCAAAATTATAATAAATTTGTCTCTAATGTTAATAATTTTTGATTTTTCTGCAAATTAATAGGAATGATGTTTGTTCTGCCAATTTTGATATTATATTCCTATTTTTACATAGTCCCCTTGTAAGAGTACGTTTTGGAAAATGAAAAATATTTTTAATTAACGTATTTTGTAACTTTGATAAATTTTTTATTTTAAACTTATTTGTACTTCCACAGATTGTTACTATGTAGTCACAAGGTAAAATGGTTATGTATAAAAGCAAAATATATGTTTAGTTTAGTTTTTGTATATTAATTTTTGAAATTATCTGAATAAAATCTATGTTTTTATCTATTTTTTCTAATTAAAAACTGACACGCCAGCAACGCGATAAGTAATATTTGTAATTTTCTTGCACGCGCACATAAAAAGATTCACCACCACTGCCCTAGATCAAAAGGTACTTATTGCTATTCTACACTACATTGGCCTTTCGATCAAAGCTATTCAATCTTTTTTTAAATATCTGAACTTACGTTCGCAGGCTGTCACGTTACAAGGGCTTGATTCTGAGGCCACTCTTATTTGCAATATAGACGTCCATTTTCCCAGGATGCTTCAGGGATGCGAATATAATTTTTATGCTGATGATCTACAAGTAAATATGTCGTTTCATAAATCCAGAGCACATAACAGTGTTCTATTCTTGAATAATGTGTTAAACCAGTTACGTCAAATTGTAGCCGAGCATAGGCTGCATCTGTTCAGGGTCTTTAATGAGGAACGAGACTAAGACAGGTTTTCGAAAGAGGGCAGCAGTTCTTTCAGTACTTGGATTGGCAGAGACCATCGAGGTCGATATAGCATTCTAAGGCACACTACTGCCATGTGGAAGGCAACGGGAAACCTCCACATTACCTCCAAAGTACACAATGTACTTAAATTGCAATTAAGACAATGGCATCCTCTGAGATAAAAGATCCCGGAGTTAAAATAACCGCCATTCGAGCGTATGGGTTTGTAGATCTTGAAAGAGCATTCGATAATGTCAACTGCAAAAAAGTGTTCGAAATACTCAAAAAAATTCAAATGAGTTTTAAGTATAGACGGATAGTACATAGCTTATACAAAGATCGAAAAGGCAGTAAATACTGTCAAATGCAGGAAGACATTTAGAATTATTATGCAGGGACTAAATATTGATATGCTTAGATTTGCAGATTTGCTGTATTAGCATCTAGCAAAGAAGAGTCGGGAAGCTGTCCTTAATGACAAGAGATACGGTATGAAAATTAACAAAAATATAACTGAAGTACCAGTATGTAAAGGAGGGGATATAAATCAAAAACTAGAATACAAATAGGTAACGAGAACTTACAAAAGGTTAAAGATTTCTACCACCTAGGAAGCCAAATAATGCAAAATGAGAAGAGCGCATAGGATATAAAACAAATATTAGCACAAAGTCGGGCTACATTAGCAAGAACAAGCAATGCGAAATATAGTGCTACATACGTGTGGTCTTTCAGATGTATGAAGAAGATATCATGGACAGACAAACTTAAGAACAAAGAGGTACTAGAAATGGTAGGGGATAAAGAAATATGTGGAAAACAGTAAAAAAATCGGAGAGATAGGATGATAAGCCACATACTAAAGCACGAGGGAATTGTGCGGAATATATTAGAAGCAGAAATACGAAAAAAAGAGGTAGAGGTAGACCTAGCTTAAACTATTGCACACAGATGGAGATACAATGGAGATACGCGTCCAGCCAGTTCCACGATAGAAAATCTAATTAAGAAAAAATAACTGTACTTAAACCTGATGATTATTATAAGCAACTACGGGTATTGGTTTTGCAATATTCTCAACTAATGTTAATTGTGCGAAAGAATTTACTGGAAAACTGTTGATTCGTCAAATGTCTAAGTGTTGGGGGATCTTGGTAGCCTCAGGCTGCTTAACCCCCTTCATATACCATTGAATCAGTGAAATAGGGCATATAATTAGAAAATAATTGAAGGGGAACCGAGCTTTATCTAGGCTGTGGGAATTTCAGGGAACCGTGTGGGCTAGTCCAGAATAGAAACAAGTGGAGGCACGCGTCCACTCAGTTTCAAAACGGAAAACATAGTGACGAAAAAAATAATTGCACATAAATCTGATGTTTATTATAAACAACTACAGGTGTTGGTTTTGAAATATTTTTAACCAATGTTGATTATGCAAAAGGATATATTGGAAAACCATTAATTCGGCAAATGTCTGTGTTGAGGGATCTTGGTAGGCTGCTGAACCCGCTTCACATACCGCTGAATATCAAGGAAATACGGTATATATTTGTAAATCAATCGAAGGGGAACCGAACTGCATCAACAGTGAAGAGCAGCTGCTATGTTCGAAAACAACATACATAGAAACAATTAGAAAATTGCTGAAAGCATATGTGTGGATTCTTCTTAATGTGTGGAGTACCGCACAATACGACTATGAAATAAGGACAGTAGGAGAACCATACAGTAAAACGGTACAAGTCTTTTAAAATATTGTACTTCAAATGTATAGTGATGATAGCATGGACAGACAAAGTTAATATCAAAGAAGTTATTGAAATAGTAGGGGAATAAAGATGACTATGGAAATCAAAAAGAGAATAGAAGAAATAGAAAGGCAGGATACGTTCTATGGCATATTTGAGAAATAGTGCGTTATAAATTACAAGCAGAGATATTAGAAAGAAGCAGTAGAGGTAGATCTAGATCAGACTATTGCACGCAGATGGTGAAAGGGGCAGACTGAGAAAATTTGAGGGAAATGTGTAGGTTAGCTCAGAATAGAAATCAATGAGGGCACGCGTCTAACCAGTTCCAGGACTGAAGATCTAATGATGAAGATGAGTCTATATACGATGCAATTATGCGGATCATTCTATTAATAATCTTATCGGTTGACATGCTTTGTTTCTGTAGTTGCAAAGAGACATCTGATAATTCGTTCAAAGCGTCATACAGTAACCCTAAGTTAGCAACAAAATTTAATTCGTTCATCTTATTTAGAAGCGCCGAAAATTGTGATCGTTCTTTAGTATCACATTTTGTACGTTCTGATTTTATTTCAAAGTATTTTACTAAAACAGGATAGTTGTTCCAGACTGTTCTAACAGTTCATAAACTAGAGCATACCAAGCGTGTATCTAGTACTTTGTTACATTAAATTTTTGCAATTGATTTCTTTCTGCATTCTGTACATATAAGTATTAAGTTGTAACTAATTCGTTTGCTTCTTATTAGGAAACACCTCAAAGTATGTAAGGAAAGATGAGAATGCTGGATACAAAAATTGAGATACTTCAAGCTGTGGTAACAGAGAATCGTATTAAACTAGCAACCGAAGACAAGTATAGCAAACTAGGCAGACAAGTCGACTAAGTCGTGGTTTTCGTAGAAAAGATAAAAAGTCTAGAAAGCACATACCACAGAAAGTGGATCGAAAAAATTTATTCAAGTCAGTATGAGAACGAACAGTAAGAAAATCAGTCAAGAGAAAGGGAAAGGAAAGTGGACCAAAAGGAGCGGAGAAGCAAAGATAAAGTAAAAAAAAACAAACTCTAAGAAACAGCACCAGATTTGAAAGAAAAGGATAGAGCTAAAGAAAAGAAAGAATAACCAAAAATTGAGTAGTGGAGGGGGTGTTGGCCTCTACATTTGGTTTTTCCCAATGCTCCACCCAAAGGTACTACATTGGCCAGGAAGGGAGTTTTTTACCAGGAAATTTTAAATTTTGCCGAACCCTTGCTGTTTCAAGCACGGTAGGGATCCTCAACGTGTGTGACAATACCCACACCCGGGACCTCCATTTTGCTTCTCGTCCGAACGACGGAGTATTTTTGTGAAAAATGCTCGCCTAACATTTTTCAAGCGAACCGTGCCGAATTTGAACCCGGGACCTTGTTACGTGCCAAAAATTTGGCACTAGACCTTTGTTAGTTTTAGTTTTGATGTGCGGGAGTTCGCGCCATAAATTTCAAAGACTTGGTGCGCGTATTTCCGTTACGTCAGAAGTGGTTGGACGAACTTCGCGCCGACGCGTGTAAGGGAGAAAAGTGGGAAGTTTCCGGGAGACGCTGAAACGTGGCTTTTTGCCTTTGAACTTCGAGTGGAGTGGTCGTGTCTGGTATCGTATCTTTATCTTATTATGTAAATTTCCTTTGCTTATCTGTGTTTATCGTTCCCTATAAAACCTGCTCCTTATCGTTCCCGCTACATACTAGGTCATAGAAGATTCATCAAGATACAACCTGGGAGCAGTCCACGACCGCCGTAGCTAGTCGGAGCAATCCCGATGGTCGTTGCAGACGCCATCTTTAACTTATTCTGTAGGAAGCTGTACCTATTTATGTAAGTACCTTATTGTTTATACTTCATTTCTAACCTTTTATATATTCCGTCATTGACGCGTATTAATTTGCATGTTGTGTGACGTCATTGACAGATGGGCGCGCTAAAATCTGTATTAAAGATTAGCGTTACCAACTGCCGTTGCGTCACTTATACCGCGTCGACGGTTTTGTATAGTAAAACGTTTAAATGTAAGAACCTTGGGCATAGTAGTCACACGCATACCAACTACACCACGTAAGAAAATCAATCGTCATGTAATTGACACCCATCATAGCTTCTGGAAGTCAAATCCACTATACATAACGTTACATCATCGCAGATATGCTACAATTTTAATAAATCACGCGCGCGCGCGCACGTACACACATATACACACAACACATACACGTACGTATGCACAAGTCTGTGCACATTCTACATTCACCCTAGATAAATGCTAATAAGCTAAGAAACAGCTACAAATATATTTTAATAATAAATAAATACATATAAAAATGCATGTTCTACAACACTTTATAAAATTACCAGTTTTGAATGTGCTTTATCCTTTACTCGTATGTTTTTATACATTGGAGAATGCATATCACACAAACCTGAATACTGTTCATAGACGTTTACAAACCTAATTATTAGAGTGCTGGAGCACTTTTAATTAAAATTTGTAAACAATATTTAAAAAAAACCTTTCCTAAACTATACTTATAGCGCCTTTTTATAGAACGTGCGAATATTAAATATATGAAAGTATTTTCGCCTAAGAATGATTACTGGCGCCAGTAATGAGTTTAAACCCACCTGCAAGTTTAGTAAAATTTCTGACGTATGACTCAATACTTGCGCATGAAATTCAGTAGACAACAGAAAAACTTGGGTTAATACATGCATGGTAACACTTGCACCACAGTAGGGTTTACTTATACAACTTAGTTTTACTGGAGCATCAGTAACTAGTGGCACCGGCAAATCTTTGTATGTGTAAACGCCCTAAAATTATTTGTACGTTAGTTGATCTAGTCCGTCTAAATGTACATGTAAAAATGTCGACAGAAGTTCGTAACAGCTGTCGAACGTTGCAAAAAAGATGGTTGAAGATACGATATTCGATTTATAAAGAAAAAGAAAAAAATATATAAGTATTTACACTTATAAAAATACTAACGGGTTCATACATGCAATTTTAGTAAATTGCTGGCGAATGACTCACTACTGACGCATGAAATTGAGTGGGCAACAGAATAACTTGCATTGACGTATGCATGGTAACACTTGCATGTCAGTAGGGGTTTGTTTATACATGTAAATTAATTTTGTTGACGTATCGGTAACTATTGGCGCCAGTAAATCGTTGCATATGTAAGCGCCCCATGAAGATCAAGGTCACAGATGTCTAGAACGCTGCAGGGTTGCCATGTTTGGCGCTTAAACATTAGTACACTACTTTCGTGGTGTCAGACTATTGTCTAAGGAGCGATGGGGTTGTTTATATACTTCTCAACCATAGGGTTGAGAAGTTGTTTTTATACTTCTCAACCCTATTGTCTACGGAAAAAGTAAGTACTGTAGATTGATGTAGTATAAATGAGAGTATTAATATATATGCTGCAAGTGTTGCTAAGTTCGCGCCTTAAAACGTTCGACCATTCACGCGTAAATATATTTATTTAAAAAAAGTTTTACAAGTTAACAGAACATGATGTGTCTCGCCTTGAAATTCGAACCATAACATTTACATTAAAGATTAACAAAACTTAGATAAATAGAAGTAGTGATTTAGATATTTAATTAATTCAAAATGTATCCTTGAACTTTAGAGCCGTGTAAATGTGCATTCAGTATTTGTTAACTTCGCAATATGTCTTCGCACATTCCAAATTTTATATTACTATCGTTGTATAATTTATTTGGATACTTTCCTCAGTCACTTTATTTATATAAGCATTTTTACTTATTAACTTCCCGCGCAAATTCAGTAAAATTTTATTTGTATGTGAGGACAAAACTAGAATATAATTCCGTCTGTCGCAAAGTGATTTTAATGTTAAACATTTTTGTAGTCTTTCCCTAACGTTGTATACCCCATGCAGTTTTTAATCTATAACTCATAATTTCTAAATTTCGTCCTGGGGAATATTGAATATTCCAAGTCTACAGGATACTATTTTGAGTGTTGCTATAAATCTTATTGAATGCCCGTATTTTTGTTGTTAATTCTTTTAGAAAATCAGATATTAAAATATTATCAATCAGAATTTGCGTTTGAAACATGTATTTTTCAACAAATTGAGGTCAAATTCAAAAATATAATTTATCGCATAATGAAACGTATAAATAACACTAATTACAAAATTAGCATTTATAGAGAACTTATAGTTGTATGTTATTACCTGCTAGCATGGTAATGTTCAGAAGTGTTTATCTTCACAGTTCCCAAAAATTTTCGGTAACTATACACACTTTTTCTGTAAATTGATGCTTTTTTGTTCATATACTACATATGACTGATGCGGTTGGACGAAACACACAGGTTTTGTAAAGTCGTACTAAACTTGAAATTTGCATATCTTAGAGACCGATGATACCAATATATTATCAATCGTTCGCTTACGTATGCTTATTCGTTAAAATTCAACCGCTAGGAACAAAACTGGTTTTGTTATAATTTATCCAACGTACGAAAACTTGGATTTCCCTACAGTATTATGGTTTTAAGGAGTACCCAATTTTATTAGCAATTTACAAGAATTGCCGTTTCATTCATACGTACTAAGTTATTAATGCTATTAGAGTGTTATTATGGGGAAAAATACTGTTTTCGATTACAATTATACTATCCTAACAAGCTCGTTTTTTAAATGCATCTAAAATCAACGGTATTAGCACCACAGACGGATGCCGAATACTGCACAGGCTACATTAATAGGTCCTTTGTGGGGAGTCTACCCGATCCATCTGCTCCACCAGATACACCACTCTGAGTGCTTTTTCTTAAGGTATGATACATAATTTTGATCTAGAATTTCCTGGGAAATTCGAATCTGTGTGAATTTTTCAAATAGGTCCACCCCTTACAAAGTTACACCCTGCTAAAGCCTTGTACCTTTACAATGCACGGACAGCGTCTCTCAGTACCTATATGTTTGCAACCCAACATATATGCACACTATGTCAGAAGCGCCATCCTATTCACTTTTACACTAGGTAATCTGTTAATTGAACCTGAATCCTATACTAGGAAGCTCAAATCTGTAAAAATATTTTAAATAGGACCACCCCTTACCGTTTTACACACATACCCTCTAGCGGATACATAAAAGATTATTCTTGTTTCTTTCAAGGTAAATATATCTTGTTTGGTATCAACTAATACTAAATTTTTCTAGGGAGCCCAAATATGTAAATAGATTTTAAATAGGATCACCCCCTTGCCGTTTTACACACATATCGTCTAGTGAACATATAAAAGATTATTTTTGTTTTTTTAAGATAAGTATATCTTGTTTGGTATCAATTAATATTAGATTTTTCTGGGGAGTGCAAATCTGTAAATAGATTTTAAATCGGATCACCCCTTACCGAGTTACGCCTTTTAAAGGTCCCAAACCTCTAATTTTTGCTCATCTATATTTAACTCCATCTTTAAAACCTTTTTCGTTAACCAAGACATATGCTTCAACCATCCATTTCCCGAGAAATCTAAAACCGCTGTGTTCCGTGAACACCACGTGATGATAACACGTATACTCTGTCAACCAGGATAGAGAAGCAGGAAGGATTTGGAAGAAGGGAAGGTGGGAGAAGAACTTAAAAATTATGGAATCTTAAAACTAATATATACAATAGATTTACAGAATCTATACAAATATATAACAACTATCTTACACCTATATCTTTATGTTCCCATGCATAGGTTAATACACATCCAGGGATAATGTAACGCTTATCATCTTCGCTCGATAAACTAATTTTATTAATAAACTGCGTGTACAAATTGTGTTTTTTACTCCGGATACATACGCCTGCAAATACTCGATACCACCCAAATAAGAATAAGATGGATGGTGACTGTTAACTTCCGCTTCCCTCGTGTACGCCCAGACACATCCCTACCATGCGCACCCCTACCCATAAACACTCCTGCCCATGCGCACCCCTCCCTGTGTGACTGCTATTTCGTGGTGACGTCATAGCCTTTTATAAAATAAAGAGCAATGTAATACTATTCTAAAATTTTTATTTTGACATTACACATAATAAAATTTAAAAATATCTAATACCAAGCATGGAGTCATTTAAACTTAATTTTAATACAAAGTTATACACATAAAATACTCCTTTCTTTATGTTTGTTTGGAGTGGTTTTAATTTTATCTAATTTTATTCGCAGCTTAAAATTTAAATCGACACCCAAGTCTTTTATCTCCTTTTCTAGCCAATAGTTTGATACATAGAGACCTTCTAGGTTTTCGAATTGCAAAATGTACCGAAGTTTGCCTCTATATATAAAGTTTTTGAATCCACGGACAACCAGATCCGTTCCTTCGTGTAATTCTTACAGCGTGTGACAATCTTTTAATCGCGGCTTTCTCACTAAATCCATCATACGTATCTTGTTAGCTTGATCAACTTCTTGTCGGTATTGGAGGGAATCCTTATTCTCCCACTCATAGTTGCATGTCCACGACTTTTGGGAATATATGGACGTTATAGGTTGTAGGACCCTCGGTTTTGAATGAACCAAAAGGTTCTTTACTAGGCAAATATACAATATTTAGCGCAACCCCTTTGCGCGTAGTGTACGCCAAAGTTACGAAACACGCATTCCTATGTTATCTACCATTTCGATAAATACGTTTTTAGAATAATCTTTTAAAAAGTATACGGATTTAGTACCATCCTTTTCCGCAAGGACGCCTACATAACTAAAAGAGTCTTTCTTACTAACCACAAATGCATACAGCTTGTTGAACCCGAATGTATCTAAGTCAGTCCATCGGCACATAAGATAATCTTTTAAGTCTTCCGCATTTTCTCTAATAAGATGTTCTTTGTCTAACACATCTTTGTATTGTCCGCGTATTGTTGCAGTGTTTTCCATGTATTCCAACTTTCGCCTTTTTCCATCCATTTCCTTTAATTCCAGCTGTGTTTTTCTTCCACATACAGCATATGGCGTGCATAATGGGGCAATTTTCTTTAGCCCTCGATCTTATTGGACCTCTTCCTCGGGCGAATGTTAGGCTTATTTATCAACCCCAATTCCAAAATGACTATTTCTTCAGGAATTGTAGGATATGGTGTTGCAGATTGTGTAAAATATGTACTACCTGCTTTAATGTAGTACTTGTGTAAAATTTTTATTTTATCTTGGCTGTCTTCTTCCTCTACTATCTCCAAATAATTTACAAGTAAATAGTTAAAACTAAAAGCTGAAATCACATACTTTACCAATTTTTTCTTTTGCTCTGGTTTTTCGGACAACTTAATTTACAAACCAGTCAATTTCTTTGTATTGCTATTCCCCCAATACACGTACTGTAGTAGGTTATTATACACTAAACAGCAGCTATTTTGCAGCTTGTCCGATAGCTTACTCAACATTTTGGCAATTGGTACCAGGTACATTGAAACGGTTGGTTTTGTAATTTCTACATTTGCCATTATTCATGTAATTTAATATTATTTCCGTGCTCAGATCTTCATGGTCTGTAATACCTTTTATGTTGGCTAAATTGATAACTTCAATTTGGAGGTGGTTGATAAGAATCTGTCGAGGAAGCCATTGTTCTTCTTTCAACGAACGCCGCTTTGACAAGCAGTTTTTTGATGCATCCATCTTCATCTCGCCTTATAGCGGTTTTGGATGTATTAAATGATATATTTGTGGAGTAGATTTTGGTATTCCATTGGTTTATACGTTTATTTTTCTATTCACAATACCACCTTGCGGATATTTCCTGCTTTTACTTATATTAGGTGAGCCACGTTTTTTTGGTTTTGTGTTTTCTGATATTAATTATTTATCTTTCAGAATCTTGTATTGTACGAATATTAAAGTTGATCCTTGTTAGCAATTAATTCATTGAAACCCACTTCTTTGGTAAAGTATTTATTCCTGAAATTTTAGCACTAACATTACTTATTTCAGGGTCCTTAATCGTGGTTATAATCTTTGTATTAATCTTGTTTCCTGTAAACAGATCCTTATGTCAACCCTCGGATGCTCCTCGTGAGTCCACTTCAATTCTGTACTAATCATCCGTTTGGATTCCCGTTTAAATTCAATATTAAATATTACTTCATTCAGTGGCTTGGGTACTGAAAAATCGTTGGAAGCGGAAAGCATTGATTAGTGATCCCGACTCCAGGTTGTATACTTAGAAGTTAGTGATACCTATTGCTGTGTTTATTGTGTGTTACGTTACGCAAGTATTGGCGTAATTATTGTTTATTGTTGATCGAATCCGTGTAATTAGCCGTATGCTAGTTATATTATTGCATTGTTATTGGTAAACTATATCAAACTCTTGGTATCCTACCACCAGCTATTCGTGTGTTTACTCATGTTACAGGTCGGCACTGGAGCACAGCGATTCACTAACTAGTGATTGCATCGTCCAGGTATGCTCAATTTATATCGCTTTCTGGTGAGTAATCATTTACATTAATTAATATTTATTGCTAACCTGTAGGTGAAAAGCCATTTGTGTGTATTTTTGTAAGGCCTTTCTCCTCTGTGTTTTTGAAATTTATTTACTAGCGAGAAACATTTTGCGGCTAGTTTTATGTCAATTTGTACTCGCCAACAGGCGAAAGATACCTTAAATTCATTGCTTTTAGTGGAATACCGGTTTATATATTACCCTTTATGTGTGTTATTAAAATACGTTTATATTTGCATTGCCACTGTGGTGTGTATTTAATTCCAGATAAATTGCTTGTGCTTGTAATTCAGTTATTTTAAAATATAGTTATATGATTGTAGTGGCTACCGCTGTTATACTTATTTTGCTCTTTAGGTGTGATATTATCCGAAACCATTGGGACTTGAGGTTTCGTAGTTCTTTCTGCATTTTAATCAAATCTCTGGCGCTTTTATACTGTATTTACTTGCACGTCTGTTCGGGTTCTTAACGACCTACTTGCAGGAATCAAGATCCACCCCTGCAGAAGAGTCTTTATTAGCCGAGGTGCAAAAAGTCACCGTATCTACCCTAAAGAACCCACCTTTGTAAGCTTTCATCAAATTACCGTAACAACATTGATGCCTTTAGGAAATATAACTTACTATCTGGAAACTTTATTGGAGGAACTACCAAATATATTAGACGGACTCAAAAAATATTATTACTATCTTTTTGGCATGGATGTAACCTGAGATTTTGCTGGCATATTTAGCAAGGTGGAGATGTGTAATTATTTAACTACAAACCATAACTTTTGCTACAAGGGCGAAAACAAAGAGAACTTTAATATTATAGTTGACAACGATAAAACTGCGGGAATTGATTGTTTAACATGACTAACAACCAATGCAAGAATTAAGATGTACAACAAATTTGTGTGTCAGATAACAAGTCCTGGTGTTAATAAACAACTTGGAAATCATATACTAGATCTTTTACGTTGTCCAGATGTACGTTTAAGGGAAACATTCGCGTCTACTTTGGCCAAAGAACATAGCATTACGCGATTGGAAGCGACAATATACAACTGTACAATTAGAAACTATCTCAGTGCGGATAAGGTGTATAATACCTTAAGAGACTGTTTAACCTTATTGAAAGATAGTAAGTTATACTTCCTAAAGGCGCCAATGTACTCGGTACCACTTGCCAAAATGTGGAGTAAGCTATCGGACAAGCTACAAAAGCTGCTGTTTAGTGTATAATAACCCACTACAGAACGTGTATTGGGGGAATAGCAATACAAATAAATTGACCGGCTTGCAAATTAAGTTGTCCGAAAAACCAGAAGAAAAGGAACAATTGGTAAAGTATGTGCTTTCGGCTTTTAGTTTTTACTATTTACCTGTAAATTATTTGGAGATAGTAGAGGAGGAAGCAGCCAAGATAAAATAAAAATCTTACACAAATGCTACATTAAAGCAGGTAGTACATATTTCACTTAATCTGCAACACCATATCCTACAATTCCTGAAGAAATAGTCATTTCGGAATTGGGGTTGATAAATACGCCTAACATTGGCCCAAGGAAGAGGCCCGATAAGATGGAGGGCTAAAGAAAATTGCCCCATTATGCACGCCATACGCTGTATGTGGAAGAAAAAGAAAGCTGGAATTAGAGGAAATGGATGCAAAAAAGGCGAAAGTTGGACTACATGGAAAACACTGCAACAATACGCGGACAATACAAAGATGTGTTAGACAAAGAACATCTTAGCAGAGAAAATGCGGAAGAATTAAAAGATTATCCTATCTGCCGATGGACTGACTTAGATACATTCTGGTTCAACAAGTTGTATGCATTTGTGGTTAGTAAGAAAGACTCTTTTAGTAGTGTAGACGTCCTTGCGGAAAAGAATGGTACCAAATCCGTATACTTTTTAAAAGGTTATTCTAAAAACGTATTTATCGAAATGGTAGATAACATAGGAATGCGTGTTTCGTAACCTTGGTGTACACCACACGCAAAGGTGTTGCGCTAAACATTGTATATTTGCCTAGTAAAGAACCTTTTGGATCATTTAAAACCGAGGGTCATACAACCTATAAGGTCCATATATTCTCAAAAGTCGTGGACATGCAATTATGCAACAGTGAGTGGAAGAATAAAGATTCCCTCCAATACCGACAAGAAGTCGATCAAGCTAACAGGATACGTATGTTGGATATAGTGGGAAAACCGCGATTAAAAGATTGTCACTAGCTGTAAGAATTACACGAAGGAATGGATTTGGTTGTCCGTGGAATCAAAGACTTTATATATAAAGACAAACTTCGGTACATTTTGCAATTCGAAAACCTAGAAGGTCTCTATGTATCAAACTGTTGGCTAGAAAAGCAGATAATAGACTTGGGTGTCGATTTAAATTTTAAGCTGCGAATAAAATTAGATAAAATTAAAACCACTCCAAACAAACATAAAGAAAGGAGTATTTTCTGTGTATAACTTTGTATTAAAATTAAGTTTAAATGACTCCATGCTTGGTATTAGATATTTTTAAATTTTATTAGGTATAATGTCAAAATAAAAATTTTAGAATAGTAGTACATTGCTCTTTATTTTACAAAAGGCTATGACGTCACCACGAAATAGCAGTCACACAGGGAGGGGTGCACATGGACAGGGGTGTTTATTGGTAGGGGTGCGCATGGGTAGGGATGTGTCTGGGCGTACACGAGGGAAGCGGAAGTTAACAGTCACCAACTATCTAATTGTTATTCGGGTGGTATCGAGTATTTCAAGGCGTATGTATCCGGAGTAAAAAACACAATTTGTACACGCACTTTATTAATAAAATTAGTTTATCGAGCGAAGATGACAAGCGTTACATCATCGCTGGATGTGTATTAACCTATGCATGGGAACATAAAGATATAGGTGTAAGATAGTTGTTATATATTATATTTTTATAGATTTTGTAAATCTATTGTATATAGTAGTTTTAAGATTCTATAATATTTAAGTTCTTTTCCCACCTTCCCTTCCTCCAAATCCTTCCTGCTTCTATCCCGGTGGACAGAGTGTACGTGTTACCTCCCCGTGGTGCTCGCTGGAAGGCTAATATTTTGTTGCCTTTATTATCTGCAAAATTTTGTGTAAAGGTTTACCCTGTTTAAGATTTTAAAAGTCGTGTTTTTGAATATTCTAATTAAAGAATAAGGTTCTTGTTGCTAAACTCGCCCTTCCCATTTATATATTAAAAACATGTTACATTGGAATGTTTACACTTTTTTAAAAACAGAACATAACTGTTTCAAAATGGTTTTAAATATTAAACACTTATGGCTTATAAAGGGTTCATTTCTAAAATTCCAGCGGTTTTAAATTTTTGGGAAATGTTCGGTTAAAGCAGATTTCTTGGGTAGCGAAAAAGGTTTTAAAAATAGAGTTAAATATAGATGAGCAAAAATGAGAGGTTTGGGACCTTTAAAAGGTGTAACTCGGTAAGAGGTGGTCCTATTTAAAATCTATTTACAGATATGCACTCCCTAGAAAAATCTAATATTAGTTGATACCAAACCAGATATATTTATCTTAAAGAAACAAAAATTATCTTTTATATGTTCGCTGGAGGGTGTGTGTGTAAAACGGTAAGGGGTTATCTTATTTAAAATCTATTTACAGATTTGGGCTCTTTAGAAAAGTCTAATATTAGTTTACACCAAACAAGATATATTTATCTTAAAAGGAATAAAAATAATCTTTTATATGTTCGCTAGTGGGTATGTATGTAAAATGGTAAGGGGTGGTCCTATTTAAAATCTATTTACAGATTTAGGCGCCCTAGAATAGGATTCAGGTCCAATTAACAGATTACCCAGTGTAAAAGTGAATAGGATGGCGCTTCTGACATAGTGTGCGTGTATGTTGGGTTGTAAACATTTAGGTACTGGAAAGCGCTGTCCGTGCATTGTAAAGGTACGAGGCTTTAGCAGGGTGTAACTTTGTAAGGGGTGTTCCTATTTGAAAAATTCAAACAGATTCGAATTTCCCAAGAAATTCTTGATCACATTTATGTATCATACCCTAAGAACAAACGCTTCAAGTGGTGTATCTGGTGGATCAGGTGTATCGGGTGGATCCACCTGCGCCAGATCCCCCACAAAGGACCTACTTACATTAGATGATACAATAACATTGCAAAAATAATTTACCAACAATTAGCCTCAAAACACAAACTACTAGAAGCGCATAGCAACATACAAAAACACTCCTAAGCATATTCGGAACACAGTACGTAGACTACATTGAAATAAAAATATCACAACTGATATCCTATTCGTACGCAAACAAAAAAAATAGCTCAAGTAATATAAATCTCCATAACAAACGCATTCAATATACGGAAAAGGATAGGAAAAAATAAATGGATGCAGTCGATTAATTAAGGAAATCAAAAGGACCAATAAATATAATAGCAATCATAATCCCGTGCGAGGTTTCTAGTCCTCCATCGGGCGCCTCCCCAGGTGGCGGATAGAGGAAAGCCTCCTATAGATATGTGTGGTACCGGCGAAATGAAATACCCGGGTGAACCAAAACTAGAGCTGCGTCTGGTTCATAATAAACGGCAGTAAACATCGGCTGTCTCCATGTTAGGAGAGGATGAACCACTTCCCTGGGACTAATAATCTCAGTTTTAACCATGTAATGGATACAAATCCTTTACTCGACACAAATATCAAATAATGCATGATGAAATAGGTATCTTAAACGGTGAATCCTCCGTCGCGAAAAGCGGCGCAATCGAGCCATCTGATTCTGGAAAGCGCGAAACAACATCAAACAACGAAAACAAAAACCCCAGAAAACCCCAACTCTCAAGATCAAAACAAAAAAAATATGTTTCTTTGGAACGCTAAATATTGCACTGCTAAAACAGGAAAGCTTAAACAACTAACCAAAATACTAGATGAATATAAGACCATAATCCTGTAACATGTCATTTTACCTATGGTAAATGCCACGTTCCAGCTTCAGTTATTTCTCTCTTTAAACCTCACATTTTACCTAGAAAAGTCCATCGAGCCCTAATTCACACTTCACTTCCAATAGATAAGTTATAATCACAGAACATAGGAAGGTATGAGTATTTCATAAAGTACCGTGTTTGTTTCCAATATTTATATCTGTCAGTAAAGTTGCCTATAATCCAGTGTTCTTGATATTTATTTTCATAGTTTAACTTTGCTAAAGAATTCTGTGGTTTTTCCTTTCCTTATAACTTCAAATACCCCTCTCTGATAAATTAAAACAGATGTTTGCATGTCAAAGCGTACTGGCAAGAGTATTCATTTTCTTGTCTGGGTCTGTGCACAACAGGTCGTCTTAAATTCAAGGTGACAAAAATTGACCATGAGGTCGAAACAAATACCTTGTTTAGCGTTTTCCTTACCTCAATAAACTACAAATCGCACCGGATTACTTTTCCGATGGGTCGTTCTCTACCCTCATGTCTTCATACCTATATTTAAGTTCCGCTATGATGCAAATTTGCCTTGCTGTCGTTTTTTAAAGGAGATGACAATGCCGTTGTATTTTTGATTTACCTTACCTCAACATACAAATTTTAGTTTGGTTAAATATTTCTCTTAAAATAATGGATCTATGAAGTTACACACAAAATTCTACCTCATCATTTGCCGTTGATGCTACCTGGGACTCCTACAGTTTATACACCTTTAATTGGGATTTCCACAGATGGTCAGTTCAAGGAATTTTACGGTAACAACACATGTTTTACAATGCACGTGTCAGGTATGACAAACTAAAGTAATATTTATCCACGCTAAATTAAAGTGAACTGATTTCTACAAATATTAAATTTTCTTTTCATTTTTCATTTGTAAAACGTACTAATATTACAGACAATTTATCTACTATTTGCAACATTTAATTCCTAATTATACATAGTCGTACTGGACGCATACTGTCCATATGTAAGCCACATGTTTCATGAAACTTATGGTAGTCAAGTTCATTCGTTAACTTATTTACGCTTTTAAAAGCACAGTTACATTTTTTAGTTACATAAAAACAAGTTTCATTATTTTTACTGATTTATTCTATTTCAAATGACTTCATAGAACTTTTATGATAATTTTGTTCAAAATTCAATATCTAACAAAATTTAATAAACACGCTAATTAATTTGTCTATAGTTTTCTCTAAGTTATTGATGTTACAGTTATTAGTTCACCAATTCTCTTCCCCTCGAGATTTTAAGTTTCATGCAGCCTACGCAACCACGACGGTCGATGCTAGCTGTGCCAGAGCATAATTTTTTATGCTCTGTCGTGCACCTATCCTTTAATAACGCCTGAAAAAGGGTAGGGTGCAATCCTAGCCATCCAAGAAACAAGATTCACAGACGAAATTATAATGGAATCTGAAGGATATAGGATCTTCAAGGGTAAAAGGGGCCTAAACTCAATGGGAAAAGGCATACCACACCTAGGAAGCAGTTTTGTCGTGAACAGAAATATAATCAACTCTATAACAGACTTCTACGCAGCAAATAAAAGACTAGCAATCATGACACTAAGAGATCCCAATAAAATCTATACGCTAATAAACTGCCGTGCTCCCATTAACGAAGACAACAGAAGAAACCCAGAGAAAGTTTAGAAATACTGAGAATTCTTAGAACATGAACTAACAAAGATCCCAGGAAAAAATATTTAGCTCCCGCTAGATGACTTTAACGCACAGATCGGAAAAGAAAGAAAATACAAAAAAATAGTAGGAGGATACGCTGCCCACAAAAGACCCAACAAAAATAGAGAGAGACTGATAGAATTGTGCAAAGGTGCTAATCTTAAACTAATGTTTACTAATTTTAGACACTTAAGAAAACAGAAACCATGGAAATCACCAAATCACAGCTTGGGGATTTCCAGATCGATCACGTCACCATTTCATTCAATAGCCAGAAGGAAATTATGAATGTAAAAGTTCGGAAAAATGCAAACATTGAAACAGACTACCACCTAACAACACCAACAATGAAATTTATTCTCCCCAAACAAAGACAATTAACAATAATTCTAAAATACAGATGATTAACACAGAAATATTAAATCTAAAAATACGAAAATTCCAGGAAAAACTAAACATTGAAACAGAAGAATGAGATGAAATCAAAACAAAAATAGTCAAGACATCAATGGAGATAGCTCCACTCAAGAGGCAGAGAAAACATAGGTGGTGGAATAAACAGTGCGAAGAAGCCCTTTTAGGATTAAGACCTGGAAAAAATGGCACTCAACCAAAAATGACAATTACTATATTTTGTTCAAAGAACAGAGATCACATACTACAAAAACAATAAGAACAAATAAGAGAAATTTTGACAAAATCCAATTATAACAACTAGATGAAGACTTTAAACATAAAACAACAAGCACAAATACAGAACAACAACCAAACAAAAACATGTACCCAAAAAAAGCAGGAAACGAAACACAAGAACACACAGAAACGCATAATAACTAAAAAGGAAAATAAAAACAAACAATAGCCACGCAAAATAACAAAGATACAAACAAATCACACAACAGCCAAGCGGAATAATACAAGATCAAACAAAGAAATCACAGAAATAGAAGAAAATGTGAAATAACATAGAATTCAAAGACACAAGCAATGACATCAAACGTTTCATACACAAAATACCAGATAACCCAAATATAAATACAACTACATACATTAACGCAATTATAGGAAATAAAATACAAAACGACACAACTATGGAAGGACTACAACAGCTAATTTACACAGAAGCATTCGCCACAACAAGAATCCACACAAAACAAAAACCATCAACAGGCAACAAACAAAAGAAACATACAGTACCACTATGACAACACAGCATTCAAACAAAAGAACTAAAGCTGAAAAAAGACATAAGACATCTAACACAATACATAAAAGAAAACATAAAAAAAAGTAAAAGTAATAGAAGAAATACCAAAAGAAAGAGCAATAGAATAACTTGACAAATAAACCAAACTACAAGTACTAGTCAAAGGACTCAGAAGATATCAAAAAAGTATTAAAGAAAAGAACAAAAGAAAGTGTTAATCAAAAATGTTAATTTGCATTTACAATCACACAAAGGAAATGATAATTTAAAGGAATATATCACCTACCTTTCACTGGTTGTAGTGGTTGATTGTACTTGCACTGCTATCAGATAATTATGGACTGTATGTATAATGTTCACTAATTGTTGCTAATTACTGATGCTCGATGCACCGAACTAAATCACGAACCAAAGCCAAGCGAGAACGAAGTTGAATAGTCGTCCACTCGTAAATTACCAACCCTTTTATGTCGTTGCACTAAAGGTAGGGATAATGGAGGGGTTCTAGGTGGGAAATAGTTTAAGGACTTAAATTAATTGTGATTGGCATACTACAACTACAACCAAAATACTTATAAAGCCTTAACATACCGCCCACCAAAATAAGTATTAGGAACTTATTTTCTAAGTGTGCCTAAACGAACAAAAAAAAAATATATAACCGTAAATTTAAAAGTTAACTTACCCTAATATACTAACCATAATACTAAGTTGCCTCTGGAATGGGGAGAGGGCACAATTTTACCACGGGCCTTTTAAATAGTCCCTGGGATGTTGCCACGGTAGCCACACGACAAACATTGTCCTTTCCATAATGCAACGTATGTATACGTCCCATTTTCCACTGTAATGGAGACACTTGAGTATCTTTAATCAACACCAACGTTCCCACCATTAACGAATAATTAGCAGAAAACCATTTGGTTTTCTGTTGAAGTGTGTGTAGGTACTCCAAATGCCACCGTTTCCAAAATGATTGCTGAATACGTTGAACCAGTTGCCAACGATTTAAGGAAGATAGTTTCAGATCTAAGACATTAGGGTCGGGAATGACAGACACTGGTTCCACGTTCAGAAAATGACCAGAACTTAAGAATAAAAAATCAGTGGGATCGTTACTCATTGGACATAAAGGTCTGGAGTTTAAGATGGCTTCAATTTGAACTAGAATGGTGTTAAATTCTTCGTACGAGAGAATTTGTTCGCCTACCACCTTCTTGAGATGGGACTTTACAGATTTTATCCCAGCTTCCCACATTCCCCAAAGTGAGGAGCCGACGGAGGATTAAAACAAAGTGAATACCTTCCGTTTCAGATGACTGCTTCATATATTCGGTTAGTTCCCGAGATGCTCCGATAAAATTTGTTCCACAGTCACTATGAATTTGCAAGCATTTACCTCTGCGTGCTACAAACCGCCGTAAAGCTGCAATAAAGGCCTCTTTAGATAGGTTTGATGCCAACTCCAGATGTATCGCTTTTGTACTAAGACAAACAAATAAGCAAACATAGGCTTTCAATGATTTGGCACCTCTAATACGATTCATGGTGATAGAAAAGGGTCCACCGTAGTCTACCCCAGTATGTAGAAACGCTTTACCGGCAGTAAGTCTAGCGGGGGGCAAGTCGCCCATAGGAGGGCATAGCGAAATAGGTTTTGACGAAAACATCGAATACAAGAGTTTAGGCACTGTTGAATAGCCCTTTTGCAGACAGAATCCAAAATTTTGTACTAACAAAAATGAGTAGTTCTAAGTCCAGGGTGTAAATATTTCGTATGGCAATCTCGAATAATGAGCTCTGTCACCCGGTGTGACCGAGGAAGTAGCAAAGGAAATTTTGTATCATAAGGTACGTCTGCATTTCGCAACCGGCCGCCCACCCTTAACAACCCATCACTGTCAAGGAAAGGACTGAGAGGTCGAAGTTGTTTATTACTAAGTTTTCCCTTTCGAATGATATCAATGTCCTGACTGAAAACTTGTTCTTGAACCCGTTTTATTAATAAATGAAGTGCATACTGTTCGGGGGAGTCCAATAATTGTTCTAAGTTTCCAATATCCAAAGTTGCACGAACTTTCAAGTTACGAATGAACTGACAAATATATACCAGAATCCTGCATATTTTTCGCAAATCTGAAAATTGATTTACCATCGAGTCTACGAAATTATCTGCAACGTGTATATTAAGGGATAAAGTTCTTTTTTCAATGTGCATCTGAGTGTGATCTGTAAGAGTTGGTTCCATATGAGCAGGCCAATTCTCTTTAGGTAATAGTAACCATGATGGAGCCGTCCACCACAAATGATGATTAACAAGCTCAGCAGCTAATAATCCTCTTGATGCACAGTCAGCAGGATTATCCTGTGATTTAATATGATGCCACGATGATGGAGCCACTCGTTCTTGGATATGCGAGACACGATTGCTAATAAAGGTCTTCCAATTATACGACGAAGATCGAATCCATGCTAATGCTACTGTGGAATCTGACCACGCAAATGTATCGTCCAATACTAAATTATTTCTATACGTATTTTGCACATACTCAACCAAGTTCGACAACAACACTGCACCACACAATTCTAATCGAGGTAATGATATACGATTGGTTGGTGCGACCTTAGATTTGGCACAGACCAATGATACTTGGATGTTCCTTTCTCATCGACACAGCGGAGATAAACTGCTGCTGCATATCCAGCTTCCGATGCATCACAAAATGCATGAATTTGTACAATTTGATAGTTATCACAAAGAATCCGTCGAGGAATTTCAATTTTCAATAACTCGGGTAATTGTTGAAGATACAGATTCCATTTTAAAACAATTTGTTGAGGAGGAAGTTCATCCCACCCAATTCCTAATATCCATACAGATTGAATCAAATGTTTTGCGAAGAAGACCAATGGTGATAATAACCCCAGAGGGTCAAAAATCCTTGCAATTTCCGAAACCATATTCCTTTTGGTACAAGGCCGATCAACGATATTAAGATTGTAAAACAACATATCACTCAATGGTTGCCATTGCAGTCCTAAAATTTTTTGAGACGTATTGTTTACCTCTTCAAACAAAAATGCTTGCTGATACCGAACGGAATCAGGTAAATGGCCAATGACACTTGGCACGTTGCTATTCCACTTTCGCAACATAAAACCACCTGATTGGCAAATTTGGTTTAATTCATACACGAGTCGGTTGCCATCCTCTATCGAATCACACCCTGTAATCAAATCATCCACGTACGTATCCGACGCTAAAATCTGGGAAGCAATAGGAAAACGTAACGATTGACCTTTTGCAAGTTCTTGAATTACACGCATGGCTAGAAATGGTGATGATGTGATGCCGTATGTAACAGTGTTTAGCTGATAATCGATAACAGACTCCGAGGACTTAAATCTCCAAACTATACGTTGATAGTCCCGATGGCTAGTAGAAATAAGAATCTGTCTATACATTTGCTTAATGTCCGCAGTTAAAACTACAGAATGTAAACGAAAGTGTAATAACAACTCCATGATATCTTTTTGAAGAGGGGGCCCTGCGAGTAAATGATCATTTAAAGACCCTCCACTGTGAGCGCTGGCTGAAGCATCAAATACGACACGAAGTTTTGTAGTTGTACTGTCTGGTTTGAACACGGCGTGATGTGGTATGTAATATACCGGCGATAATGTAGACGATCGAGTTGAATTCGATACAATACGAGACATGTGACCACTATCGATATAATCCTGCATAAATTCTCTGTACGAATTATACAGTTGAGGATTTATTTCCAAACGGCGTTCTAGTGAAAGAAATCTTCGAAGTGCTATTTCCCGAGAGCCAGCAAATAGCGGTTCAGGACCATTGAAAGGTAACAAAACAATAAAACGACCGGTGTCATCCTGCTTATGAGTGTCCACAAAATGCCTTTCACAAATTTCCGCATGAGGAGATAATTTGTTAGAATCTGGAATATTTTCCAGTTCCCAAAATCGAGTAATGTTAGCATCTTCTACAAGTGCAGCTAATGATATACGAGATGTAACAGAAGAAAGAACCTTCCCTGTTAATATCCACCCAAAGGTAGTGTGAATTGCCACGGGTTCTTCTGGTGACCCAATGCGAGTTGCGTTTAATAAAACACGCGCGAACAAATCTGCACCTAACAATAAATCGATATGGCTAGGTTTGTCGAAGTCCGAATCTGCTAAATCTAATCCAGCTATGTGAGGCCAACTATTTGGTGAGATCCTTGATGAAGGAAGGGCTCCACAAATGTCTGGTAAAACAAAACAATCAATGCTGTACTCTGGAACAGTTTTACCTTGAGGACTAATTTTACACGATACTTGACCATACGCATGGGAAGCAGATAGACCTAACCCTTCAACCTTCATTGAAATATTCGATTTTCTTAAACCTAAGCGTCGACAACACTTATCAGTCATGAAATTTTCCATTGATGCACTATCTACAAGTGCTCTTACTGTCTGAACTTTACCAAACCCATCTGTAATTGAAATTCTTGCGGTGCCTAATAATGTCATTGTGTTGAACGATCTAGATGATAATAACGTACTTGTAGTAGTGTTGCAGGTGGGTTCGGGAAGTTGATCTGTTGCCTGAGTGACTGCAGGTTTCTGTGCAACTGTAGGGTTTTCAAAGTGCAATAAAGTATGATGACCCCTTGCACACTTTTTACAAACAAGTTTGGAAGAGCAGCGTGTAACCATATGAGAGTTGCGAAGACAATTAATGCATAAGTGTTTGTCTTTAACAAAGTTATAACGGTCTTGTGGCGATTTATTCAGAAACATTTCACATTGGTATAAGTTATGAGTACCACTGCAAAGACTGCATTTCTGAATGAACGAAGTTGTTACGAATGACTTTCGAACTTGGGGTTTTGAATATTCAAAGGAACGTTTAGAAGGTACACTAGATGATATGGCTTGTTTACTGGACGTATTAACTTTGAACGGTGTATCGGAAACAACCATATTGCTAATTTCTAATGCCTTGCAATGTTTTTCTAGAAATAATTTTAATTGATCATAAGATGGAATGTCTGATATATTTTCTAACTCAAATGTTTTCAAAAGATTTGTATCTACCTTTTTTGATAACAAATTAAACAATACGAAGTCGAGCAAATCAATCTTAGTTTGACGTAAGCTTGATAGATTTTCCGTAAAGCAATTAAGCAATTCTCTTAAATCTGTATGTGAATTAAATTTTGCTTTTGGTGACGATTCTAAAGCATTCCAATGCGTGTTTGCAATTAAACGTTTTGAATTAAACCTCTCACAATAATTGAATAAGCTAGCATATAATTATTATTCGAAATTTGCAAATGTCTAATGAGTTCTCTAGACTTAAAATCCAACGCATCAATTAAAAAATAGAACTTTTCGATCGGTAGCAATTGATTATTTTCATGAACTAAATTATTAAAAAATTGAATAAACTCTTGGAAATGTTCTATTTTTCCAGAAAATTTTTTCATTTCTATCCGAGGGAGACGAATATTACTACATGAGCCAATGCCAGTAATATTTTCAGTCACGCATTTTTCAGCAGTGGATATATTATCAAATTGTGCTTTAATAATTTTAATGTTAAACAAAGACCTATCTATTTCAATTTTTAGTGTTGTAATTTCATTTAATAATTCCGAGTTGTCCTCATCCAATATGCACGTTTTATAAGCAGTATCTACATCGTTTTTGATATCAAAGGCGCTTTCAGCCATAATATTAACAGAAATACAATTGCCTTTAATATGCTCCAATTTATCTATCGCACCAGATATATCAGATAATCTATCGAGTGCGGCCTTTAAATCCACTATCAACCTATCCGATGAAATATGTGCCATCCTAACGAACAAGGTTACTAATATCGATTTTATATTGATTTCAGCTACAAAAATGAAGGGTTTGTTCACCTAATAATAGGATATACCAAGGGTAATGTTGAACTACCTGTTAAAATTTTTACTACAACGTACCTAACGGGAGCTTGCAAGTTTCAATATGACAATGATCAAAGGGTTATTCTACCCGGTTTTACAAATACCTGAATCCTCTAGCGAACTTGAATTACAAGTTTAAAATAACTGTATTGCTTAAACCCTTTTCTGACTACAAATTCTTACGTTAACTATCCCTAAAATTTACAAAGATTTGTCATTTTTAAGGCTTTATAAGATTCTGTATCAGTACAAAATTTCAAATTTAATGCGAGATTGCATCTACTATAAGTTAGTTTACACAATTGACTATGATACTGGTGGTGTGACTACACTTTTCTTCTAAATGCGGTCAACCCCTAATTTAAGCGAAGAGCAATTAACAATGTAGTTAAATTGAATGCCAAAAATGCCAATAATAAACCAATTAATAAGCAAAATATCCGGCTCGAAGGACCAAAAATGTTAATCAAAAATGTTAATTTGCATTTACAATCACACAAAGGAAATGATAATTTAAAGGAATATATCACCTACCTTTCACTGGTTGTAGTGGTTGATTGTACTTGCACTGCTATCAGATAATTATGGACTGTATGTATATTGTTCACTAATTGTTGCTAATTACTGATGCTCGATGCACCGAACTAAATCACGAACCAAAGCCAAGCGAGAACGAAGTTGAATAGTCGTCCACTCGTAAATTACCAACCCTTTTATGTCGTTGCACTAAAGGTAGGGATAATGGAGGGGTTCTAGGTGGGAAATAGTTTAAGGACTTAAATTAATTGTGATTGGCATACTACAACTACAACCAAAATACTTATAAAGCCTTAACAGAAAGCATTAATCCAAAACGAAAGGAGATTTTACCAAACTATAGACAAAAACAAAATCGCAATAAACAACCTACCAAACATAACAGACACCAAACACTTTTGAGCCAATCTGTGGTAGAACTCAACACAACATGACCAGCACGCGCATTGAATCCAAACAGAAGCAAATAAACACATCACAATAAAAGAAATTCTAAAAATAACCATCACATCTGAAGAAATTAGCTAAACCATTAACCATTCACACAATTGGAAAGCACCTGGCAACGACAAAATATTGAACAACGACACGCGTAGATCTAGCAAAATTATTCAAGAAATATATCACACAACCACATATTAACAGAAGGACCAACGTATCTCAAACTAAAATATGTAGAAGACACAGAAAACGCAGCAAAGTATCGCCCAATAACATGTCTACCAAAAATATACAAAATACTAACATTCATAATAACACAAAAACTAGTCATACATGCAAAACAGAACAATATAATACACGAAAAACAAAAAGAATGCTACAAAGAAACATGAGGATGTTGTTACGTTTTTTTTCGAGGCAGCACGTTGGGCGCCAAAAATTTATGTTACGTAATTCGTGGCAGTCGCTGTTCGGGCGCCAAAGTTATGCTACGCTGGCTCGTAGCCGTGCGTAACCCCAAGAAAATCAGAGAAGAAATGACCGGGCTCAATCGGAGAGTAGAGGGGGGGGGGGTTGTAGAAAGCAGACTGACATATAATGTATGCGGCGGTAAGGAGTTAGTAACAATACCTGCAAGAAAACTAGTTAAGCAAACCTGAAAAAAAAAAGAATAAGCATAGCAGCAATGAAAAGTCTAAATTATTCAGTACTTTGTAGAATGTAAAAAAAGAAACTGTTTAGATACACCATATAATATAACAGCAGTAAAAGCAATACAGAAAAATGTTTAGTACTAAGTGAGGTAATATTGGGGAGTAGCAGAAACGTTTCCTCACACACCAATTAAACATAAATCAGATAAAATGTTGACAAAAGATAAATAGATAAGACACAATTGGTATGAGTAATTTAGTAGTATTGGTTTTTCTTTTTTTCTTTTTTTTTCTCTATGTTTTAAAATATCATGCAAGTCTTTTGTAAAAGGTATCAGAACGACAAAGATATGGTAAAGCAACGGATAGATATTTAAAGTAATAACAAGTAGGAAATAGAACTTACAAAAGTCCTTCAGCAACGCTTCCTTGCAACTGAAGTGTGGTGATTCAACGATGTCCTGCACTAACGAAGCACTTCACCCTTGACTGTGAGGGTGTTGATGAAACTTATCACACGTCACACTAATCACACCTACGCATCTCACTGGGGTTAGCAGCAGACACCATCACGCGTCGGAACTATGTAGCCTTGATAAATTTCTTGGTAATTCTATTTCCTAAGACAATAATTTCGAAATATTTTGTAGCACTAGTTTAATTTCAACTGGGATCAAATGTATATTATTTTAATAAACCTCCAAAAAGCAGTGAGAAACTTCAACCAATACCTTTGTAAACCGGTAGTCTGTTATATTTCGCAAATAACGAAATTCGCGCAAGCAATGATCTATTTTAGATTCTTTGGGGTTAGAAAAATGCAGAAACTACAGTATCCACTGTATTTAAATAATCCAAAGTATGCGCTACTCTGAAAAGAAAAAGGACCGCAAAACTAGATTGCACACACAGTTTAAAATCAAAAGACAAAACAACTAAAAAGAACCATAATGGGTATAGCATGTGTATCACTAAAGCACGTCCGTCAAATGTTCCTTAAAGCATTTATCTCACAAGAAAAACAACTAAAAATAATTAGTACGGCAACGCGTATCACTAAGTCAATGTCCCGTAAAACGCACGACAAGTTCTACTACTGTTATTTCCAACAGAAAAGCAACAAAAAAACCAATTAGTACCGCTACGCGTATCACTAAAAGCGTCCGTCGATTTTCCGTAAACAAGCACGTGCGGTCGAGTAAAACACGTTCGCCTATAAAGCATCTTTCCTTCAATGTAATCAGAACTACACTGCTCTACAGTTAATAAACAACTTTTACTTCACAAGAAAAACAACTAAAAGCACAATTAGTAAAGCAACAAAGAAGCAGTATTTTCAATGTACTTAATATATCGGAACAAAGAACAAAACTCAACTCTTCCTATTTTCAAAGCAACAAGGCAACGGTATTTTTTACGTAATTAATATATAGGAACGAAGAGCAAACTACAACTGTTCTCTGTTTATATAAACCCGTTGTTATTACAACCGCTTATCGCCTATTATCTAGACTTGTATATACACATCAGGAACTAAATTTATATTTACGGCAAGACAAGAACGATGCAATCTATAATTAATTACAAGCTGTTTAACATTCATTCCTTGGAATTTATTTATTAATGAGAATCAATCTTCAATTTATCTATCTTGAATTAATACACACCAGTTAAATAGCATACAATTTTGAATTATTCTGCAGGATTTCCTTTATACAAACAGCGATCCCAAAGAAACGATGTATTTTTAAGTACGGTAACAGAAAGGGAGCGAAAAATGTTAAACTACAAAAATGCCCGTTACAATGTATAGTGCACTTGAGAATCTTCTGGCTCATACAGATATAAAATGAATGCACTGTGGTGCTCTTTGGAAAAGATTACGTCAATTAATTTCGGAAATAATAGGCTTCTTCCAATCTACGGGAGAACTGTACCTGTGTTACAACACGAAAAAGGGCTTCTGAAGCCGGCTTTGTTCTGCGACAAGTTACATGAGCTTATCTAAACCTGCAAGAAAACTACGGGACTTTGATCATTATGACAAGCTTAATTAAAACTCTCAAAGCGAAAATTCAGGGGCATGCATTCTAACTAGTGTGAGGTGAACTAGCAAATTATAAAAAAACTTGAATGAAAAATGCACTTAAAACTCAAATTTGCGGCGCATGATCTCTTGATTGACAGGCACCAGACTCTGCATTTAAAAGATTGCAATAGGTACATGCGAGATGTTATTTACATAATTCTAATTCATTGTAGAATAGTTTAGAGGTTTCGAATATGTATATAAATATCTGTTGAGGGGTTTCGAAGTCAGTTCCGATTGAAGCCTTGATAATATATGTTCTAGTTTAAATCTATGAGAGATGTGATATAAATTACTACTTACCTATGTAATGATAAGAGACTAATAATTAGTGCAGGGATAGTTAATTATAGTGCTTCGATAGTAATTTAGAACATAGCCTCGTAATGTTGAGAAGATAATACTTGTACTGTTTGCCATTAGCTGAAAGTAAAGCCTTGTGAAAGCTTTTAGCAAATTTCATTGTGACTACGAGTTCTTGAAAAGGAGTGTCTAATAAGTTTGAAAATAAATAACTGTTTTTATAGCAAATGGAGAAATCCGAAAGAAAGTTGGCGGATTCAAAAGCATGGACGAAGTAATCAATTCACAGTGTTCCCCTTTAAAAATTATATAAAATTGACAGGGTGTCTGTTGAAATAGGCCAATTAATTCATCCTCTATTTGTTGCGTCGAGAAATCATCAAACTGAGATGCCATATGCTCTTAAAAGCTAGATACGGAAGTACAGAATTTTAAAAACTGATGCACCAACAAAAATTTGCGTACCTACGAAATATAGCTCTATATTCGACAAACGTTTTTCGGATCCACCAACTACGCGAATCGACGTTTTCTACTATGAATGCCATAAAAAACAATACGTCGGTCTCGGTTACCAGATGCGCATTTAATTTCTTGTTTGCGAATTGCAGAAAGTTCAACACTGCGCAACATGAGAGGATTTATGGAGAATATCTAGTACCAAACATCTAATCAAAATCACAATGCTCAGAAATGAATGTGAAAAGAACTATTCTTTTTATTGATTAATGATTCTCTATAAAAATTTGTAAAATTGTTAAGATATTTTTCGGTCATTAAATATGTAAAACAAGTAGTTTTGAGTTTGATTTGAAACTATTGACTGTGAATTATAATGTAAACTTAAACCGCACAACTTCCAAGGTTTGACTACACTTGGCATAATATAATTCTGTGACTAGTTTGTGCAACATGCTTGCAAAACGAAGGTTATTAGGAGAAAGATAACAAATAATCTATATACGCCTTATCTACAAAAGGTCAGATTTTTGAAAACATTTTTTTTTTCAAAAATACAAAATCAAAATACAAAAATTTAGTCACCTAATGTACTAGAATATAATATTGCAAAATTAAGGGTCATAGAATAATCGGTTACCTGTTTTCATATTGAAGCTCCCAAGTTCCTAGATTTCTTCCGGTTGTGCCAATATATTCGGAAACCGTACACTCTTAATGATCACTTTTAGGTTCAAAAGTTACTTATTTCTTACAGATATCGTGTCTATTTGAACACATACACACTAATGACCGCAGATTTATCAAGTTTTATACTAATTTAAAATTAGCAGTCAACATATTACAAAACAAGATAACACATGCTATTACTAATCGTGCGTTTATTGCGGTAACTTCCTAAGAAATGAAATTGAATTGTTTGGGGCATAACTTATTTTGCTATAATTTGTATCACTTTAAGATTGGAATTTCCTCTATGATGGTGCGCTTTTATAAGGATTACGCATTGTTATCGGTAATTTACAAGATAAACTCTAGTCTTCGTGCGTACTAGGCGATTACAGTTACTAGCTTCTTAGTCATAAAAATGCTTATGCATATCTGAACTGTAATTTTTGCATTCCAACAAACAGATGTTTCAAAAATCAAATGTAATTGCAACGATCCAAGGACAAACTAAATCGTTAATAGATGACTTCGAATTATATAGAAACTTAATTGTAATATTACAAATTGGTAAATAAAGGTGAATGGTTATTAATAGACAAAATCCTTTCAGGGGTAATTGAATTACTTGAAGGTTGAAACCTATTTAGCCAAATATGTCTTCGTGCAAGTTCTAACAGTTTTCAAAATAATAAAAATTCTTAATCACTTTTTAAAATTTCTGAAACCGTCTACTAATGACAGGGCCGTAAGTAGAACACGTTATCTGTGTGGGGGTGCGTGGGTGGGGGGGATGTTGTGATGAAAATTTGCCAACGATACTAAACGATACTAATAGAGCATATGTCGACATTCACTGGCGTAGGGGGGGGCTTTGGGGCTATAGCCCACCCCCTCAATAATTAAAATAATTTTTATCATAAAAATGCCGGTGTTAGATAATATCTGTGTTACGTCATCATCGAACAATTCGGTATTTGTGACAATAAATACCATCAGTGCGTTCACCCTGCAGTTTTGAGTGAAACATTATATACCGACAGTGGAAGTGAAGACACAGTCGCATTCGAACCCTTGCAGAAGACGGTCGTGTGAGAGCTTTTGAAAGCGACACCGACATCCAAACGGAGCGTGCTTGGTTGTTCGCGGAAGCTCTTTGTGTGTGAACGTTTATTGCCCACAGCGGCACAGGATAAAAGGTATTTATACCCTTTATTAAGTAGTTTGGTGTAGTTTTTTTTTTTGTTATTACATAACCGCTCCACCGCCATTAGTATTGCTACAAATGCAATTGGTCCTTCCATATAATTTAACATATTTATATCACTCCTTTATCACATCCTAATAAGCCATTGGTCCTTTAATCCGATCCGAATTCACCAGTCCTATGGTATACGCATGTCCTAAATTAAATATCATTTTGCACACCAGCGAGCTTTTAAGTAATTATTTTAGATTTTAAATTTGTGTTCAAGCTCATTTAGCGGGTTAAAATATGTACAATATTAGCTACATACTTTCTCTAGACTAAATTAAGTGATTTCGCCGTAATTAAAACCAGCAAGCGTTTTAATTACAAACAAATCCTTAATATAAAATTTGCTTTCTTTGCATTAAAAGCCATTGCGCGTTTCAGTTTCACATACAACTTTCGTTCGGTTTACAACGTAAAATATTTAACACATTTGCAGGAGTAATAGAATGTAAAAGCTGCATTCTTCTTGCAATATGTTAAGCCACATGTTTTAAACTTTCCTGTGATCTTTTGAAGTAAAGGCCGACCGTAACCGTAAATTTTAAGCTGTAAATCTTATCTTTACGCTTTGTTTGACGAACCGTTAGGTTTTCTACGTGTTGCAGGCTAATAGTCATAAACGTGATTTATCGATTTATGCGCTATTTTACATTTTTCGTGCCTTGAACAACAACTCATAATATTTTAATATTTCTCAGCGCACATCTGACCGGTCACCGTTTTTACAGCCTTTTATTGTAGGCCTTTCAGAATAACATGGCTCCGAAGAAGACACATGTTGCAGAGCTAGAATTACTGAAAATACGAATTATTGAAATGTGGGAACTGAGTAACGCTATACAAAGTGACCCGAGTTTAAAAACGTTGTTCCTTATTCAAACAAGGGGAGTAAATGACCTTTACAGAGATTTCAATACCATTTTAGTTGCTGTCTTAGCTTCGGGTGACGAGGTAGAATCATTAAATTACAACGCTTTACGGAAGGAAGTAGATTCCGCGTATTATTGCATACTGCTGCATCTCGAAACGATGCCAGAAACGCGCGCACAAATTACGGAAAATGCTCCAAGCAGAACGGTATCAAAATTGGTACCGTTAAAGCTCCCACTTTTTAATAATGAGGTAACTGAATTCTCATCCTTTATCGATTTATTTGACAGTCTGGTCTATAATAACGCGTCGCTGTCCAATATCGAAAAGCTAAATTACCTTATCAGTTCTTGTAGCGGGGAGTCTTTGAAAATCATTAAGTCAGTACCCATTTCGGGAGATAATTTTATCATTTCATATAATGCCTTGCGTGAGAGATTTAGCAATCCGCGTTTATTGGCAACTTTGCATTGGAAAGCTATGAAAGACTTTCCACCTTTAAAATCAGAAGACCCTAAGAAACTTAGGGCACTTATTGATTGTTTTTCAGAGAACCTTGCTGTTCTAACTAACTTAAAGTTTCCCACTGAACATTGGAACTTTATTCTGGTCGATTGTCTTTTAGAAAAACTCGATCCGTTCACTAGAAAACGTTTCGAACTCCAATCGGATCCGAAGCAAATACCTAATTTCGAGGATTTGAGATATTTTTTAACTCAACAATGTGCAGCGTTGGAAACCTTTTCTTCAACCGCACCTGTTTCTTATTCGACGACTGTCCATACATCTCACACATCAGTGCCTAAGAAACCCTCAGCGTTTCAATTTAAACCAAGAGTTTCTTCTAACGTAGTTTCACTGGATACACCAAGTAGCTCCAGTGACTCAAATAATTCATTTTCGCACCATTGTCCTTCTTGCAAGGGCAATCACTTAATTTACAGACGTCAATCGTTTCTAAAGAAAACTCCGACAGAACGTTTCGACATTGTCAAACGCTTACGCCTTTGTTTAAATTGCTTACGAACAGACCATGCGTCCATGCAATGCAAATCTTATAACTCTTGTCGAACTTGCGCCAAGCCGCATCATACCTTGCTACATTTTGAACCGCAACCTGCTTCTAGCCGTTCATCTGAACCGATCGCTACACACATGCATAAAAATGCCAATAGGACGCAGTCAGCCTCTCCTATTCCGGCAAATGTTTTGTCTTCACAGACGAATTCAAATCTTGGGGTTACTGTCTTACTCTCCACTGCTGTTGTGGAAGTTCAAGACCGGTCTGGTAGATACAAACAGATCAGGGTTCTCTTAGACCCTGGCTCTCAAGCTAGCTTTATTCGAGACGATTGCGTGAGCAAACTTTGGCTTCCACGCATACGTTCTCAAGTTCCGATTTATGGACTTGGGCAGACAACTTCAGCAGTCAATAGGGTGCCGTCAGCTGCACCATTCGCTCTATGTTAGACTCTGAAAAATCTCTAGAAGTCACAACTTTTGTGCTTTCGTCAATATCTGGCAAATTACCTAGCGTTGAGGTTCCTAATAATTGGGAACACTTATGCGACCTGCACTTTGCAGACCCGACCTGGAACTCCCCAGGAACCATTGACATGCTCCTTGGAGCAGATGTTTATCCGTTCATCGTCAATGGCGGTGTTATACATGGCAAATTTCTTCAGCCTGCCGCCATAAATACAATTTTTGGTTGGACTATTATTGGTCCCACAAAAGCTTGCAGTCTGATACTGTCCAAGCATTTTTACTTCTGTAGAACATCCTATCGACCAGAACCTAAGGCGGTTTTGGGAGATAGAAGAGTTACCATCAAGCCTTATACTTCTCCAGAAGAAGAAAAGGCAGATTTGATTTTGAAAACACGTTTTCTCGTGACCCTAGCGGTCGTTTTATTGTTGCGTTACCGTTCAACGATACTTTGCCCGTTTTGATAATTCCTTTGAGATGGCTAAAAAGACTATTTTCGTTGGAGCGCAAATTGCATGCTCAACCGGAGCTACGCGCCCAATACAACAATTTCATGCAGGACTATCTTGATGCGGGTCATATGGCATTACTCGATTCTCCGCCCGTTGGGAACGATAATTATTTTTTACCCCATCACCCTGTGTTTAAAGAAGAAGGTCATACTTCTCAAATTCGTGTCGTTTTTGACGCCTCTGCAAAGGCTAAAAACAACGTGTCACTTAATGACACTCAATTGGCTGGACCTAGTCTCCAAAATGACATTTCGTCAATCTTACTTAAATTTTGCTCTCATCGTTTCGTTTTTACTTGTGATGTTCGCCAAATGTATCGACAAATTTTGGTTACCGAAGAACATCGAAGGTTTCAATTAATTGTTTGGCGGTTCTCCGCAGAAGAACCCATTCAGACTTATCAGCTTAATACAGTGACCTATGGTATTAAGTCATCGCCTTATCTAGCATTAAAGACCCTTCAGCAATTAGCCATTGACGAAGGCAAAGGTTTCCGTTAGCCGCTGAGGCTATACGGTCAAATCTATATATTGATGATTTCGTCGCCGGTGGAGATTCTATACAATCGGCCCGCGAAATTAAAGATCAACTTATCCGACTTTTACATTTGGCTGGTTTTGAACTTCGAAAATGGAGTTCTAATTCAGTTTCTATTTTGGAAGGCATTCCGTCAGATTTTTGCCAATATACTTCTCTCGATTTCGATTCTGACGAATCAATAAAAATATTAGGTCTTCAATGGTCACCTACAGAAGATATTTTCTCATTTCGGGTTAAACCATTAAACCCAATATGTACAAAGCGCAACATACTTTCACAAGTTGCCAGAATATATGATCCATTAGGGTTTTTAGCCCCACTAACACTTTTTGCAAAACGCCTAATCCAGCATCTGTGGATGTTAGGTTTAAATTGGGATGACATCCCACCAGCAGACATTTTGTCTCAATGGCAGCAGTATCAAGAAGAGTTGCCGTTATTATCGTCATTAAAGTTACCACGTTGTTTACCCCCTTCGGATCCTTTTACTTGTCATTTGCATGGGTTTTGCGATGCTAGCGAGGTAGGGTATGCAGCGGTAGTGTATTTTTAGTTCATAAATCAAACTACCGGAGAAATAACGGTACAATTTGTAACCGCTAAAACAAAAGTAGCTCCAATTAAGCGCATTTCAATTCCACGTTTGGAATTATGTGCCGCCGTTTTATTAACCGATTTACTTTCTTTTACCATTCGGTCTTGTCAAGGCTTGATTGACATCTCCGATGTTTCAGCGTGGAGTGATTTTACGGTCGCTCTCACTTGGATACGTTCTCCACCTTTTCGTTGGAAAACTTTTGTGGCGAACCGTGTTAGCCACATTCAAGAAATCCTTGCACCTAGCCGATGGTTTCATATTAAATCTTCGCATAATCCGGCTGATCCTGCATCTCGGGGATTAATGCCAAGCGCGGTTATTTCATGTTCGCTATGGTCGGCGGGGCCTTAATGGCTTCACTACCCTAGTGACTCGTGGCCGCCTCAACCAACATTGTCAACCTCAATTGCTGAGGTAACTACGGAAAAGAAGATCATAACATTTGTCGCTCAAACAGATCCAAACGTCATTGACATTTTACTAAGTCGCTTTTCATCGTTATATAAAATCCAAGGCATCGTGGCTTACATTTATAGATTTTCTAAACCCATGGCTCAACGTCATACGGGTCCCTTAACAGACATTGAATTACACAATGCTCTCATGATTATCGTTCGGCATATACAAAATGTTACATTTTCAAAGGAAATAGCTTCGATCAAGGCAAACCGTAAATTACCTAAAGGCTTGTGAAAACTTTCTCCATTTGTTGATCCACAAAATATCTTAAGAGTAGGTGGGCGCTTGACACATTCTTCGCTTTCCTATTTCGAAAAGTTTCCTGCGTTATTGCCTCAGCGGCACCGATTAACCGAACTTATCATTCGGTCAACTCATGAAAGGTATTACCATCCCGGTGTTAATACCACAGCGTATCTTATCCAACAGAATTTCTGGATCCTTTCTATTAAAAATTCAATCAGAAATTATTTATCATCATGTCATAGATGTTTTCGTACCAAACCGGTCCTGGTAACTCCTCCTATGGGAGACCTACCGACAGCACGTATTACCCAAATCAAACCGTTCAGTATTGTTGGTGTTGATTTTGCTGGCCCTCTTTTGATAAAGGCTAACCGCCTACGAGGCTCTAAATCTCTTAAGGCCTATATTTGCATTTTTGTTTGTTTTGCCACTAAGGCAGCACATATTGAACTTGTTTCGGATTTGTCGGCAGACGCGTTTCTTGCTGCTTTGCGACGATTTATAGCACGTCGAGGACGCTGTTCTCAAATCTTCAGTGATTGCGGAACTAATTTTGTAGGTGCCTATCGTCAGCTTATGAGTTATCTGCATAGTGCAGTAACCTCAGAAAAAATAAAGTGGTCGTTTAATCCACCTAGCGCCCCTCACTTCGGTGGCTTGTGGGAAAGCGGTGTTAAGTCGGTAAAGACACACCTAGCTCGCGTAATCGGCGAACAAAACTTACCTTTGAGGAACTTTACACAGTTCTCACTCAAATTGAATCTGTTCTAAATTCAAGGCCACTCTGCGCTTTGAGTTCGGATCCAAATGACTTGCGTTGCTTAACACCAGGTCATTTCCTAACTATGGAGTCTCTTTCTGCACCACCAGATGAGGACTATTCAACCAACGTTTTACCAATAAAAAGCAGGTGGAAACTCCTGCAAAAACTCCATCAAGATTTTTGGGCTCGCTGGAGCCATGAGTACTTACATACTCTGAACCAGAAAGTTAAATGGCACTCTAAGGTAGGTGTCCGACAAGTTGAAAAGGACACTATTGTCCTCATCAAGTGTAATTTTAATATTTACCTACCGCATGAGGGTATCCAATTAACAATAAATAATAAATAACAGGACCTCTAACACCATCGTACCCTCACGTTTCGGGACGTTGCCTCGCAAGCTGCAGCAGTCGGTGAAGGGGGGGTTCATTAAACAAACACACTGAGACGAAAATTCGATTGTTTTATTGAACGAGCTACTAACTAAAACTTCAACTAATTACATATGCATAACAAAATATAAAGTAAATAACCTTATGTACAAAAGGGCGCCACCATGGGAATTAAACGGCCCATGGACCAATCGCGGTAATAGCTCTCCTCGCACTTTGTTCGTGGGCGATGAACCAAAATGGCAGAACAGAAAATAAGTCACTTATAGTCTCCGGCTAGCACAAACACAACTTAACTAAACTTAACTAACAAACATATTTTGAATAGATACAGTTCTAGGTGTACACACCCCAATAACATAAATTTATTAATGCTACCCTAGTCTAATTAACTTGCATAGTGCGACGACCCTTTTTAACCACGGGGTCATCTACACCATGAAAAATACGACCTTCTCAAGGGTCAAATAGTACCGTAACTTGACTTCGGGCCTGAGCTTTGCATTCTCAGGTAGTCTCGTGGATTAGTGATTAACGACCTCTGACACCGTCGAAACACAATATAATAGAAGACCCTTCTAAAACGATACGGTCTCCAAAGCAATAATAAAACGGATCAATTTACTTGAACTGGGCATTCACCCGGAATTGTATTTTATGGAAGTCGACAAATACTGTTTTTAAACAAATAACTGACTTATGCTGCATAACACAGCCTTGAGTTCATAGTAATATCACATATACTAATTACTTACTCAGAGAAATAAATAACTTAAAACATAACGGCCCGCACTTGACTGCAGAGAAATAAACACATCACTAGTAACCGTTAGCTTTAACCTCTAACGCGTCTGAAATAAACAACCCCGATTCCCACCGGCTGGCCTCCTTATATACATTTTGGTTAATTGAAAATAACCCTTTCTTGACGCTCTTACTCGGCTTAGGATGCGCCGGTCGTAAATCTTTAATTTTAATTAAAACTGTCAATGCCTAAGATAACCACAACCGTAGCTCTCAGAATTGATTTTAGTTGAGTGCTCAGCTAATTGAAAAATTGCTTCAGACCACCCTGACATAAATAGGATCCTAAAGCATGATTGACATCTAATCATAGATATGGACTAATTTGACATGTTTAGTGCCCTTAAAGTAAGTGCCTTTAGAAAAATTGATTAACTCTTGGATTAGATCTTTCTGGGAACTTCGCTGAGAAGCTACTTGGGTGATCCTGCAGCCGCTACAATTCTAATAATTAGCATGCTAAAATTAAACTAGAAACTAACTATTTTTAGGAATACTAGAACTATTAGAGCTTATTAAAACAGTATGTTACACAGCCCCCCTCGAAAAATTGAAATTGCTCTTAGGAATTTTAAGAAAATTGAAAAAAAAAAAAAATAAAATAAATGTAGAAATTAACACATCCAACCGCAATTATGTTTAAGACAACTGAGTCTTTTCAGAAAATTGGCGGAAGGAAAAATAAAAATTGGAAAAATAAAATATTAGTGAGGTTTTAGGTCTTGGACGTGGAACACCCTAGCGGTTTTCCGTCCATGGAAGATAGTCTATAAGTGGTAGAACCTAAAACTTCCATCACCTTTGCTTCTAGGAACTTCGGGGCTAATTTTTATTGAAATGTTTAGAAGCATCTGATAATATAAAATTGCGCTTCCACACTAAATCCCTACTTTGAAATTTAATGGTCTGCGCCTTAAATTGTACGAGTGCGTATTACGTTCATACGCCAAATGTATGTTCTTCTGAACTTCTTTAAAGATGGGCGATAATTCATTAAGGTCTTGAACCAATTGTTCTCGAGTATCAATTGCTAGATCCTCTGGATTTAAATCCTTTAATTTATTATAGAATTCCCCGGACAGAGGAACCGTGCGTCCAAAAGCTAAAAATGTTGGGGAATATTTTGTGGATTCATGAACAGCATTACGAAGCGCATGGGCAATTTTGTGAATATTATCGTCCCAATTCTTATGAGAATCTTGAATGTAACTGCGAATGGCAGCTCAATTACCTTGTTAACGCGTTCTACATAATTAACTTGAGGATGGTAGCTGGCGTTAAACCAAACCGAAGGTATTTTATAATTTGTCATGAGATTGGAAAATAAATTACTTTTAAATTGGGGGCCATTATATATCATACAAATTTGAGGTACCCCATATACCAAAAATACAAAATTTTCCAGGTAATTACAAATTTGTTTTGTTGAAGCGCTGCGCATGGGATGCAATAAAGGGAATTTTGTAAACCAGTCAGTAACAACTAAAAGGTAAGTATTCCCCAATTTCGAGCGCGGAAAGGGCCCCATTAAATCAATCGACAAACATTGAAACGGAAATGAAACTTTTTTCTCTTTGCCCATAAAACCATAATGGTTGAACGTGCTGGATTTGCTTTGGCAGCACGTAACACATTTACTAATGTATTTAGAAATATATGACCGCATTTTAGGCCAGTAATAGAGCTCTTTGATTTTTGTATATGTTTTAAATACACCCAAATGGGCCGAAACTGGATCATCATGGCATTCTTTTAAAATTTGTGCACGGCATGATTTCGGCACTACTAACTTCCACTCAATTAAATTGGCTTTGATATTCAAATTATTCGGAATAAACTTATACATTTTATCATCTTCTACTCTCCAATCGGGATATAGATCTGGCTTTTCCTTAATATTATTTAACATGTTTTTGTACCAATCCTCGACCTCGTCTAAAGAAAAATTTAAAGAATTAATAGCATAGGCTCCACTAGGAGCTCGGGATAATGTATCTGGTACCACATTAAATTTACCCTTCCTGTGGATAACTTCGAAATCAAATTGTTGGAGTTTCACACTCCATCTAGCTAAACGTCCCGCAGGATCTTTTAAGTTGTGGAGCCAAATTAAAGAATGATGGTCCGTAATGACCTTAAAATGAGTTCCTTCAATATATGGTCGGAATTTTGAATAGCAAAACACACCGCCAAAAGTTCCCGTTCTGTGACTGAATAATTTTCTCTGCTGAATTTAAACTGCGAGAAGCATAAGCAATTACATGTTCTTCGTCTCCTTCTCCTGAGTTAAAACACAACCAACGCCGTAATTTGAGGCGTCACATTGTAAAGAAAAACTTTCGAAAAGTCAGGACTCCTTAAAATAGGAGCCTTTGTAAGAACATCTTTAATTTTTCAAACGAAATAAGAGCCTCGTCCGTCCATTTAATCGCTTGCGATTTTCTCTTTCCTTTAGTAAATCATTAATAGGTGCTATAATTGTGGCAAAATCCAAAACAAAACGCCTATACCAAGAACACATACCGGTGAAACGTTTTATTTCAGTGGCTGTCTTGGGTTGAGGAAAATTTACAATTGCGTCAATTTTGCTGGGTCAGTTCGGAGACCATCTTTATTCACAATATATCCCAGATATTGTAACTCTGGTTTACAAAACTCACATTTTGAACTGTTAATTGTTAAATTAGCGCCTTTCAACTTCTCATACACTTCGTTCAAAATTCTAATATGCTCCTTAAATGTGCTTGAAATAATAATTATATCATCAAAATAAACAAATACTGATTGGGATAATGAAAATCAAAAATAGAGTCCATGAGCCTCTGTAATGTGCCTGGAGCATTGGCCAAACCCATCGGCATTACATTATATTGAAATAATCCGCGCCTTGGGACAGTAAAGGCTGTTTTTCCTTGCTTTCGTCACTCAAGGGCAATTGCCAGAAAGCTTTTTAAATCGATTGAACTGAGATATTTCGCATTGCGTAATCTATCAATAATGTCATTTACAAACGGAATGGGATACGCGTCTTTTTGTAATTGAATTTAATCGTTTAGCGTCAAAACATACACGAAATTCACCTTTTGCTTTTTCTTTACTAATAGCATGGGGAGTTCCACGGGCTATTGCTTGGGCTAATAATGCCTTGTTCAAGCATTGCATCAATTTCTTTATTAGCATGTTCCAGCATCGCCGGTGATAATGGGTAATACCTTTGTTTAATTGGTTCAACGTCTTCCGTTGTAATATGATGTGAAATTTTAGTGGTTCGGCCTAAGGTAGGACGATCCAGGGATTGAAATAAAGAAATAACCTTGTTTAATTCAAATTTCTGGTCTTCATTTAAATCGGCCATGACTTTAATGAAATTTAATTTATTCGTTTCCGCAGAATGAGCATAAAATTCATTTTTTGAAAAATCTACTTTCAATTCAAATAATTGACAAAATCAATCCCTAACGTTAGGGTACACTCTATTGAGTCGGAAACTAAAACATTTAAAGACCGAGTAACCTCGTTTATAGTCAAGGGCAAATTAATTGAACCTAAAATTGATTGTGCAGTGCCATCCGCGGTTGTTAATATAGACGTTTTACATTTTAATTAATTCTAACTTATATTTATCCAATAAACACAAACCATGTCTGCCTAAAATAGAGGTATTCGCGCCGGAATCCAACAGTGCAGTATAAGTTTCCTTAAATATCTCGATATTAATATAAGGTCTTGTATCATCTTTTACTTTATAAAATTTGAAAAACCTTAGATGATTTACAAAATTCTTAACTTTACTAACCAATCCGACCACGTCTTTTGTCAGCAGCAATATTATTAAACGAAGAAAAGCAACGGCTGACTACGCGCTTTCCTGTCCTTAGTTTTTGAATTATTTGAGCAGTTTGGACAATTTGTGGACGTAACTTCCAACTGCCCACAAGAATAACAAAATATTCCGCGTTTCTCCGGACAAGTATGAAACGAGTGACCTCGTCTTTACAGTTGAAACAAATAGTCGAAAATTTTGCTGTGTTTTTAAAATAATTCGAAACGCCGGACCGTGGTAAATTATTATTAGAAAATGAACTCTGTCGAACTTGACGTTCTAAGATAACTGGTACGTTGGCAGAATCCGAATGTTCCTGTTTAATAAAATGTGTAGGCTTAATGTCTTCTAAAAGCTTACAACGAGAAATCAAATGGGAAATGTCAGTCACTTCAATTAACGCCAGTTGCGTGGCATAAAAAGTCTGTAAATTTCTTTTAATAATTTTATTTGTTCCTGATTGAAATGGACTCTTCTAATTGAGAAAATAAATTTACCATCTTTGAAATATAAATGGTAGGTGATTCATCGGCGCCTTGCCGTCTGGATTTAATTAACATTAAAAGATTCTCTGCATAATCGGCTGAAAGAAAATCTTGTTTCAATTTAAAATTAATTGTTCCCATGAATTTACTGTACACCGCGTTGCTCTATACCAATCCAGTGCTGAACTGGTGAAAAGATCAATAGCCCCTTCGAAAAGGTCATCTGACGAAACTTTTCTTGCAACTTGCAGTTCTTTGACGCGTTGAATAAAATCTAAAACCGATATAGAATCAGATTCACCCGAAAATTGTAATCCCCACTTGTGGATCGGGACTGATGTCGTTGTTTTATTCAAGGACTTAATTAGCGTACCTAAATCATTACTAGAAATCGAGACCGATGGGGTATTCAATTAACAATAAATAATAAATAACAGGACCTCTAACACCATCGTACCCTCACGTTTCGGGACGTTGCCTCGCAAGCTGCAGCAGTCGGTGAAGGGGGGGTTCATTAAACAAACACACTGAGACGAAAATTCGATTGTTTTATTGAACGAGCTACTAACTAAAACTTCAACTAATTACATATGCATAACAAAATATAAAGTAAATAACCTTATGTACAAAAGGGCGCCACCATGGGAATTAAACGGCCCATGGACCAATCGCGGTAATAGCTCTCGTCGCACTTTGTTCGTGGGCGATGAACCAAAATGGCAGAACAGAAAATAAGTCACTTATAGTCTCCGGCTAGCACAAACACAACTTAACTAAACTTAACTCACAAACATATTTTGAATAGATACAGTTCTAGGTGTACACACCCAATAACAAAAATTTATTAATGCTACCCTAGTCTAATTAACTTGCATAGTGCGACGACCCTTTTAACCACGGGGTCATCTACACCATGAAAATACGACCTTCTCAAGGGTCAAATAGTACCGTAACTTGACTTCGGGCCTGAACTTTGCATTCTCAGGTAGTCTCGTGGATTAGTGATTAACGACCTCTGACACCGTCGAAACACAATATAATAGAAGACCCTTCTAAAACGATGCGGTCTCCAAAGCAATAATAAAACGGATCAATTTACTTGAACTGGGCATTCACCCGGAATTGTATTTTATGGAAGTCGACAAATACTGTTTTAAACAAATAACTGACTTATGCTGCATAACACAGCCTTGAGTTCATAGTAATATCACATATACTAATTACTTACTCAGAGAAATAAATAACTTAAAACATAACGGCCCGCACTTGACTGCAGAGAAATAAACACATCACTAGTAACCGTTAGCTTTAACCTCTAACGCGTCTGGAAATAAACAACCCCGATTCCCACCGGCTGGCCTCCTTATATACATTTTGGTTAATTGAAAAATAACCCTTTCTTGACGCTCTTACTCGGCTTAGGATGCGCCGGTCGTAAATCTTTAATTTTAATTAAAACTGTCAATGCCTAAGATAACCACAACCGTAGCTCTCAGAATTGATTTTAGTTGAGTGCTCAGCTAATTGAAAAATTGCTTCAGACCACCCTGACATAAATAGGATCCTAAAGCATGATTGACATCTAATCATAGATATGGACTAATTTGACATGTTTAGTGCCCTTAAAGTAAGTGCCTTTAGAAAAATTGATTAACTCTTGGATTAGATCTTTCTGGGAACTTCGCTGAGAAGCTACTTGGGTGATCCTGCAGCCGCTACATTTCTAATAATTAGCATGCTAAAATTAAACTAGAAACTAACTATTTTTAGGAATACTAGAACTATTAGAGCTTATTAAAACAGTATGTTACACAGCCCCCCTCGAAAAATTGAAATTGCTCTTAGGAATTTCAAGAAAATTGAAAAAAAAAAAAATAAAATAAATGTAGAAATTAACACATCCAACCGCAATTATGTTTAAGACAACTGAGTCTTTTAAGAAAATTGGCGGAAGGAAAAAATAAAAAATTGGAAAAAATAAAATATTAGTGAGGTTTTAGGTCTTGGACGTGGAACACCCTAGCGGTTTTCCGTCCATGGAAGATAGTCTATAAGTGGTAGAACCTAAAACTTCCATCACCTTTGCTTCTAGGAACTTCGGGGCTAATTTTTATTGAAATGTTTAGAAGCATCTGATAATATAAAATTGCGCTTCCACACTAAATCCCTACTTTGAAATTTAATGGTCTGCGCCTTAAATTGTACGAGTGCGTATTACGTTCATACGCCAAATGTATGTTCTTCTGAACTTCTTTAAAGATGGGCGATAATTCATTAAGGTCTTGAACCAATTGTTCTCGAGTATCAATTGCTAGATCCTCTGGATTTAAATCCTTTAATTTATTATAGAATTCCCCGGACAGAGGAACCGTGCGTCCAAAAGCTAAAAATGTTGGGGAATATTTTGTGGATTCATGAACAGCATTACGAAGCGCATGGGCAATTTTGTGAATATTATCGTCCCAATTCTTATGAGAATCTTGAATGTAACTGCGAATGGCAGCTCAATTACCTTGTTAACGCGTTCTACATAATTAACTTGAGGATGGTAGCTGGCGTTAAACCAAACCGAAGGTATTTTATAATTTGTCATGAGATTGGAAAATAAATTACTTTTAAATTGGGGCCATTATATATCATACAAATTTGAGGTACCCCATATACCAAAAATACAAAATTTTCCAGGTAATTACAAATTTGTTTTGTTGAAGCGCTGCGCATGGGATGCAATAAAGGGAATTTTGTAAACCAGTCAGTAACAACTAAAAGGTAAGTATTCCCCAATTTCGAGCGCGGAAAGGGCCCCATTAAATCAATCGACAAACATTGAAACGGAAATGAAACTTTTTTCTCTTTGCCCATAAAACCATAATGGTTGAACGTGCTGGATTTGCTTTGGCAGCACGTAACACATTTACTAATGTATTTAGAAATATATGACCGCATTTTAGGCCAGTAATAGAGCTCTTTGATTTTGTATATGTTTTAAATACACCCAAATGGGCCGAAACTGGATCATCATGGCATTCTTTTAAAATTTGTGCACGGCATGATTTCGGCACTACTAACTTCCACTCAATTAAATTGGCTTTGATATTCAAATTATTCGGAATAAACTTATACATTTTATCATCTTCTACTCTCCAATCGGGATATAGATCTGGCTTTTCCTTAATATTATTTAACATGTTTTTGTACCAATCCTCGACCTCGTCTAAAGAAAAATTTAAAGAATTAATAGCATAGGCTCCACTAGGAGCTCGGATAATGTATCTGGTACCACATTAAATTTACCCTTCCTGTGGATAACTTCGAAATCAAATTGTTGGAGTTTCACACTCCATCTAGCTAAACGTCCCGCAGGATCTTTTAAGTTGTGGAGCCAAATTAAAGAATGATGGTCCGTAATGACCTTAAAATGAGTTCCTTCAATATATGGTCGGAATTTTGAATAGCAAAACACACCGCCAAAAGTTCCCGTTCTGTGACTGAATAATTTTCTCTGCTGAATTTAAACTGCGAGAAGCATAAGCAATTACATGTTCTTCGTCTCCTTCTCCCTGAGTTAAAACACAACCAACGCCGTAATTTGAGGCGTCACATTGTAAAGAAAAACTTTCGAAAAGTCAGGACTCCTTAAAATAGGAGCCTTTGTAAGAACATCTTTAATTTTTTCAAACGAAATAAGAGCCTCGTCCGTCCATTTAATCGCTTGCGATTTTCTCTTTCCCTTTAGTAAATCATTAATAGGTGCTATAATTGTGGCAAAATCCAAAACAAAACGCCTATACCAAGAACACATACCGGTGAAACGTTTTATTTCAGTGGCTGTCTTGGGTTGAGGAAAATTTACAATTGCGTCAATTTTTGCTGGGTCAGTTCGGAGACCATCTTTATTCACAATATATCCCAGATATTGTAACTCTGGTTTACAAAACTCACATTTTGAACTGTTAATTGTTAAATTAGCGCCTTTCAACTTCTCATACACTTCGTTCAAAATTCTAATATGCTCCTTAAATGTGCTTGAAATAATAATTATATCATCAAAATAAACAAATACTGATTGGGATAATGAAAATCAAAATAGAGTCCATGAGCCTCTGTAATGTGCCTGGAGCATTGGCCAAACCCATCGGCATTACATTATATTGAAATAATCCGCGCCTTGGGACAGTAAAGGCTGTTTTTCCTTGCTTTCGTCACTCAAGGGCAATTGCCAGAAAGCTTTTTTTAAATCGATTGAACTGAGATATTTCGCATTGCGTAATCTATCAATAATGTCATTTACAAACGGAATGGGATACGCGTCTTTTTTTGTAATTGAATTTAATCGTTTAGCGTCAAAACATACACGAAATTCACCTTTTGCTTTTTCTTTACTAATAGCATGGGGAGTTCCACGGGCTATTGCTTGGGCTAATAATGCCTTGTTCAAGCATTGCATCAATTTCTTTATTAGCATGTTCCAGCATCGCCGGTGATAATGGGTAATACCTTTGTTTAATTGGTTCAACGTCTTCCGTTGTAATATGATGTGAAATTTTAGTGGTTCGGCCTAAGGTAGGACGATCCAGGGATTGAAATAAAGAAATAACCTTGTTTAATTCAAATTTCTGGTCTTCATTTAAATCGGCCATGACTTTAATGAAATTTAATTTATTCGTTTCCGCAGAATGAGCATAAAATTCATTTTTGAAAATCTACTTTCAATTCAAATAATTGACAAAAATCAATCCCTAACGTTAGGGTACACTCTATTGAGTCGGAAACTAAAACATTTAAAGACCGAGTAACCTCGTTTATAGTCAAGGGCAAATTAATTGAACCTAAAATTGATTGTGCAGTGCCATCCGCGGTTGTTAATATAGACGTTTTACATTTTAATTAATTCTAACTTATATTTATCCAATAAACACAAACCATGTCTGCCTAAAATAGAGGTATTCGCGCCGGAATCCAACAGTGCAGTATAAGTTTCCTTAAATATCTCGATATTAATATAAGGTCTTGTATCATCTTTTACTTTATAAAATTTGAAAACCTTAGATGATTTACAAAAATTCTTAACTTTTACTAACCAATCCGACCACGTCTTTTGTCAGCAGCAATATTATTAAACGAAGAAAAGCAACGGCTGACTACGCGCTTTCCTGTCCTTAGTTTTTGAATTATTTGAGCAGTTTGGACAATTTGTGGACGTAACTTCCAACTGCCCACAAGAATAACAAAATATTCCGCGTTTCTCCGGACAAGTATGAAACGAGTGACCTCGTCTTTACAGTTGAAACAAATAGTCGAAAATTTTGCTGTGTTTTTAAAATAATTCGAAACGCCGGACCGTGGTAAATTATTATTAGAAAATGAACTCTGTCGAACTTGACGTTCTAAGATAACTGGTACGTTGGCAGAATCCGAATGTTCCTGTTTAATAAAATGTGTAGGCTTAATGTCTTCTAAAAGCTTACAACGAGAAATCAAATGGGAAATGTCAGTCACTTCAATTAACGCCAGTTGCGTGGCATAAAAGTCTGTAAATTTCTTTTAATAATTTTTATTTGTTCCCTGATTGAAATGGACTCTTCTAATTGAGAAAATAAATTTACCATCTTTGAAATATAAATGGTAGGTGATTCATCGGCGCCTTGCCGTCTGGATTTAATTAACATTAAAAGATTCTCTGCATAATCGGCTGAAAGAAAATCTTGTTTCAATTTAAAAATTAATTGTTCCCATGAATTTACTGTACACCGCGTTGCTCTATACCAATCCAGTGCTGAACTGGTGAAAAGATCAATAGCCCCTTCGAAAAGGTCATCTGACGAAACTTTTCTTGCAACTTGCAGTTCTTTGACGCGTTGAATAAAATCTAAAACCGATATAGAATCAGATTCACCCGAAAATTGTAATCCCCACTTGTGGATCGGGACTGATGTCGTTGTTTTATTCAAGGACTTAATTAGCGTACCTAAATCATTACTAGAAATCGAGACCGATGGGGTATTCAATTAACAATAAATAATAAATAACAGGACCTCTAACACCATCGTACCCTCACGTTTCGGGACGTTGCCTCGCAAGCTGCAGCAGTCGGTGAAGGGGGGTTCATTAAACAAACACACTGAGACGAAAATTCGATTGTTTTATTGAACGAGCTACTAACTAAAACTTCAACTAATTACATATGCATAACAAAATATAAAGTAAATAACCTTATGTACAAAAGGGCGCCACCATGGGAATTAAACGGCCCATGGACCAATCGCGGTAATAGCTCTCGTCGCACTTTGTTCGTGGGCGATGAACCAAAATGGCAGAACAGAAAATAAGTCACTTATAGTCTCCGGCTAGCACAAACACAACTTAACTAAACTTAACTAACAAACATATTTTGAATAGATACAGTTCTAGGTGTACACACCCCAATAACAAAATTTATTAATGCTACCCTAGTCTAATTAACTTGCATAGTGCGACGACCCTTTTAACCACGGGGTCATCTACACCATGAAAAATACGACCTTCTCAAGGGTCAAATAGTACCGTAACTTGACTTCGGGCCTGAACTTTGCATTCTCAGGTAGTCTCGTGGATTAGTGATTAACGACCTCTGACACCGTCGAAACACAATATAATAGAAGACCCTTCTAAAACGATGCGGTCTCCAAAGCAATAATAAAACGGATCAATTTACTTGAACTGGGCATTCACCCGGAATTGTATTTTATGGAAGTCGACAAATACTGTTTTAAACAAATAACTGACTTATGCTGCATAACACAGCCTTGAGTTCATAGTAATATCACATATACTAATTACTTACTCAGAGAAATAAATAACTTAAAACATAACGGCCCGCACTTGACTGCAGAGAAATAAACACATCACTAGTAACCGTTAGCTTTAACCTCTAACGCGTCTGGAAATAAACAACCCCGATTCCCACCGGCTGGCCTCCTTATATACATTTTGGTTAATTGAAAATAACCCCTTTCTTGACGCTCTTACTCGGCTTAGGATGCGCCGGTCGTAAATCTTTAATTTTAATTAAAACTGTCAATGCCTAAGATAACCACAACCGTAGCTCTCAGAATTGATTTTAGTTGAGTGCTCAGCTAATTGAAAAATTGCTTCAGACCACCCTGACATAAATAGGATCCTAAAGCATGATTGACATCTAATCATAGATATGGACTAATTTGACATGTTTAGTGCCCTTAAAGTAAGTGCCTTTAGAAAAATTGATTAACTCTTGGATTAGATCTTTCTGGGAACTTCGCTGAGAAGCTACTTGGGTGATCCTGCAGCCGCTACAATTCTAATAATTAGCATGCTAAAATTAAACTAGAAACTAACTATTTTTAGGAATACTAGAACTATTAGAGCTTATTAGTATGTTACACAAGGACGACCAGCTTTCTCCATTTCAATGGAAGTTTGGTCGTATTATTAATACCTTTCCCGGTGCGGACGGTATTTCACGTGTCGCTGAAGTCAAAACGGCACATGGCACACTAAAACGACCTTTGGTCAAACTAGCGCCGCTACCGGTATTTTAATTTTATTTTATGTTTAGATGTATATACACATTTCTTACATGTATAGTAGTATATTATTTTTACATATTTGCTTATTTACATATATATTTTTATTTTTGCATAGTTGGTAATATCGCTCGCTGTAGTGCACTACCCTATCTTTCGTTACCTGTTTTCCTAGCAAGGTCAAATCCCATGTGATTTCCTTCACCCAACCTTTTCAAAATTCTATGAATTTGGTGGGCGGTATGTTACGTCATCATCGAACAATTCGGTATTTGTGACAATAAATACCATCAGTGCGTTCACCCTGCAGTTTTGAGTGAAACATTATATACCGACAGTGGAAGTGAAGACACAGTCGCATTCGAACCCTTGCAGAAGACGGTCGTGTGAGAGCTTTTGAAAGCGACACCGACATCCAAACGGAGCGTGCTTGGTTGTTCGCGGAAGCTCTTTGTGTGTGAACGTTTATTGCCCACAGCGGCACAGGATAAAAGGTATTTATACCCTTTATTAAGTAGTTTGGTGTAGTTGTTTTTTTTTGTTATTACATAACCGCTCCACCGCCATTAGTATTGCTACAAAAGCAATTGGTCCTTCCATATAATTTAACATATGTATATCACTCCTTTATCACATCCTAATAAACCAATCTGTATGTCGATGTAGTTGCGTCGGTTATATTTTAGGAATTATTGAGCCGATTTGCACAAACTTAATATGGCATGTGAAAATGGGGTGATGTACAAAGGAAAATAGCATGTTTTTATTGGAATATTTTGATTTTGAGGGCACATTATAAGGGCTATTTCATAATTTGAATCTGAAAGTCCTAAGCCTATATATAAAAGCTACAGGTGCAGGATGCTAAAAAACAAGTTTTATTCTCCTGCGCGCGAAAATAAATAATGCTACTGCTGTAACATAAACAGTGTTTAACAGCACATCATCTGCTAGACTACACGAAGTAAAAAACTTCACTGAAATAGCTTTTCTTTAAAACGGATTTTGTTTAAACACTCTAAGGTTTTCAAAATAGCATTGTAGAAAAGCAACCCTAACGATTTTGTTTAAATTTTTTCCACCAGAAGGCATGAAGTGTTAGTAGAGGATGGTAGGCATTCGAAAACAGCGCCGCCGCCGCCGCCGTAGCGCCGCCGATCTAACCTAGGTTTTTACATGTAAATTCCCATAAGGAGGAAATGAGGGAGATGAATCTCCTCCTTGCTCCCCCTTGCTCTACCCTTGTTTGGACACCACCACAACCATTATGATACGTCACACCCGCATTCTTTCCACCCGCGAGATAAATCTTTCTTCACTTTTCCACCCACGAAATAAATCTATATTGTTTAGTATCATTTAATATTAAATTTTTCTCAGCTACCCGAATTTCGAGGAATTTTTTAGATAGCATCATCCCCCAGAGAGCTACCCCAATTTTAAGGTTTTTACCGCTAACATTCTGAACCAAATAGTTTTCTTCGACTAGCCATTTCCAACCACGAGAAAAATGTACATTGTTTGGTATCAATTAATATTAGAATTTTCTCAGCTACTTGAATTTCTAAAAATTTTTCAGATAGCATTATCCCTCAGGGAGCTACCATGATTTTAAGATTTTTTGCTGGTACCGATTTTTGCCCGTCCTTATAAATTTTTTAACCATGCGAAACATCAAATTAGTCTAGAATTTTACGTACAATTCGAATCTGTAAACAGATTTAAAATAGGACCACCCTATACAAAGTTAAACACATATCTTCTAGTGAGCATACCGCCACCGAACCACTACTCGCTTTTAATGTCATACCATATTTTCTATCTTGTTTAGCTCATCTTTCAAGATAAATATATTTTGTTTGGTATCAATTAATATTAGATTTTTCTCAGCTACCCGAATTTATAGGAATTTTTTAGATAGAATCATCCCCCAGGGAGCTACCCTCATTTTAAGATTTTTTATCGACAGCGATTTCTGACCGTCCTTATAAATTTTTTAGTCATGCGATACATCAAATTAGTCTAGAATTTTACGTAGAATCCGAATCTCTAAATAGATTTAAAATCGGACCACCCCTTACTATTTTACACACACACACACACACTCTAAATTATAACTTTCCTGCAGCTCATACCTAAAAGAAAATCTAAAAACCATTCTTAAAACTTTTTATTACAGACAATTTTTACTAATACAGTTTAAATTTGTAAACCACATTTCTAAATACATATTCACAATTTTTATTCTTAACCTAGAACTCCTCACATCGGCTTATACTTATTAATATTTATTTCCAAATAGAGCACCTTTTCCAAAGACCAACCGGACCCACGTATTTCAAATTCCTCTGATTTTGTTCTCATGGTTTTGCTAAAGAGCTCGTACATATTTTCCAGATTACTAGAAGACGTTGTAACCATATTTTTTGTATTAAAGGATTTCTCATCGGTAGTCTCTTCTCCCATTTTTGTGTAGATGCCGTAGAGTTCGCAATAGACTTTTATTGCTGTATGTTGAATTCTTTTTTCATTAATTAATCGAATAAACCGCTCTTTCTGTTTCCAAAGAAACTCGGACACTCCATCGTCGACACTGGCGTTCTTTATGCGATAGCTAGCCATACGGTTGTTAAACGCTGTGCTAACCATTTCTACACCATCTTCCCCGGTAGCGGTAACTGTTGCATTTTTATGTCTGTTGCTTCTCAAGTGTGCGGCATAGGTAGTCTTTTCCATTTCGAAATCGCATACTTTACACATAATTCGTGGTTGTTTCGTACAAGACCATTTAGTAGCTTTCGGAGCTGACCGTTTACGGCTTAATGACATACCGTGCTGTTTTTGCTTGTGTCGCAGTAAGTGGTCCATTCTCGTAAAAGCGTTACCGCAATACACACAGTTTAAGTACTTTGTTGCTGACGGATGTATAAGCTTAACCGTGGACGATGTTACACCACAACATTTGTTCTGGTGCCGTTTGAGAGCATTTTTCCAGGTATAGGAAGCACCGCAAAAGTTGCATTTAAAAATGTTTGCAGGTACCATTTTAGTACAAAACAATGGGTAGGGGCGCGCATGGGTTGGAATGCGCATGGGCAGGAGTGCGCACGGGCAGGGTTGCGCATGGTCAGGTGTGCGCATGGCTGTGATGTGTCTGGACGTTCACGAGGGAAGCGGATGTTAACTGTCACCAAGCATCTAATTTTTTATTTGGTGTGGAGTACTTGCCGGCGTATGTATCCAGAGTAAAAAATATGATTTGTACACTCAGCTTATTAATAAAATTAGTTTATCGAGAGAAGATGACTAGCGTAACGTCATCCTGGAAGCATATCAATCTACGCATTGGGGGGCATAAAGATATAGGTCTAAGATAGTTGTATAGATTTTGTAAATCTATTGTATATATTAGTTTTAAGATTCCAAAATTTTTAAGTTTTTCTCCCACCTTCCCTTCTTCCAAATCCTTCTTGCTTCTATCCTGGTTGACAGAGTATACGTGTTATCTCCACGTGGTGTTCGCGGGGCACAGCGGTTTTAGATTTCTCGGGAAATGGTTGGTTAAAGCATGTGTCTTGGGTAGTGAAAAAAGGTTCTAAAAATGGAGTTAAATAAAGATGGGCAAAAATTAGAGGTTTTGGTCTTTAAAAGGCATAACTTTGTATGGGCTGGTCCTATTTAAAATCTATTTACAGATTTGGACTCCCTAGAAAAATCTAATATTAGTTGATACCAAACAAAATATAGTTATCTTAAAAGAGTGATTACCCCGCGGATAATAAATACAATATACCGCTTGTCAACAAAAAAGTTGTAGGGAAATTTAAAGACGAATTTAATGGGGGTCTAGTATTAGAATTCGTCGGTACAAAAACTAAGTCCAATTGTATTGTAAGCGAGAAAGACACGATTAAAAAGATTAAAGGGGTCTCACAAAGTGTAGTTAAGTAAAACCGCTGGTGCTACAACCTATAACGAGCATATATTCCCAAAAGGTGTGGGCATGCAACAACGCAACAGTGCGTGGGAGAATAAGGATTCTCTCCAATAAGAAATTAAAGTTTTCATGTACGTAGCACCAGTCATTGGGAAATGGTAGAAATGTTAAACCTATAAAGGTGATTAGTAATTGTGGTTTAGAAAAATAGTAGTTTTCTTGGACTAAATAAAATAGCTTTGACTGATTAATGTTTGTGGTTACATATTCTTGTACACATCCACAAACATCTGCTTGCGTCCACATACGGACATGGCAATGCTGGTAGTTTTTGTTTAACAAATAGTAAGAAAGATGCGTTAGGTGTTAGTGTGTGGAAGCCCATCGGATCGTTGGATTCAAAAAGAACGGTGCGGCGGAATGTATGGTGGTTCCCGTTAGAATAATGGAAAGCGGTTAAACGATCGTATTAGATGTTTAAATATGCGAAAGTGTAAAAGCCTACATGAGCAAAATTTAATTATCCGACAAAAAGTGCGCGATGTGCTATATTTTTAAAGAAAGTATAGAATAGTGCTTTGTAGCGGTCCTAGCAGTAAAAAGGCGACTGACTTTTTCAAGCAACTACAAGAATAGCAGTAGCGCAGAGAAGAGACTTGCATGTATTATACAGCGCACTGTTACTATAAAGTATGTTAGTTTACCTGTAGCTCGACCGTGTAATTGATTACGACTTATATATCCCTCGGAGGTTAAAAATTCTAAGACCATTGTCGTTTGAAAGAATGTTTGGAAAATATCAGAACGGGAGCGGGTCGAAGTAGAAGTTAGATGGATGATTGACCGAGTTTTTTCTACCTTTTACGAGGGAATTGGAAGTTAACAGACATCGAGCATCTAATTCTCTATTTGGGCGATATCGAGTACTTGCCGGTTCTAGAAATCATTACGTGCTACCCAGCGCTATGCAAAAGATTTGGTTCTAGGAAATGAGTTACCCACGAAAGCACGGAATACTTGGCATTAATGTTAATTGGTTTAGTGAACGCGCTTGTGCACTCTTCGAGTGTCTTCGGAAACCTTCGGATTGCATTCTATAGGGTACATAAAGCAGGTATGCTAGAGTAAACTTTTTAGTTATAAGTTAGTTTGCTTACAAGTTTAGCCAAAGTCCTATAGTGCGAATTTTGTTTTGTACCTGCAAACGTTTTTAAATGCAACTCTTGCGGTGCTTCCTATACCTTGAAAAATGCTCTCAAACGGCACCAGGACAAATGTTGTGGTGTAACATCTTCCACGGTTAAGCTTATACATTCGTCAGCAGCAAAGTACTTAAACTGTGTGTCTTGCGGTATCGCTTTTACGAAACCACTTACTGCGACACAAGCAAAAACAGCACGGTATGTCATTAAGCCGTAAACGTTCAGCTCCGATAGCTGTTAAAGGGTCTTGTACGAAACAACCGCGAATTATGTGTAAAGTATGCGATTTCGAAATGGAAAAGATTACCTATGCCGCACATTTGACAGGCAACAGACATAAAAATGCAACAGTTACCGCTGCTGGCGAAGATGGTGTAAAAATGGTTAGCACAGCGTTTTACAACCGTATGGCTAGATATCGCATAAAGAACGCCAGTGTCGACAATAAAGTGTCCAAGTTTCTTTGGCAGCAGAAAGAGCGGTTTATTCGATTACTTAATGAAATAAGTACACAACATACAGCAATAAAAGTCTATTGCGAACTCTACGGCATCTACAGAAAAATGGGAGAAGAGACCACCGATGTGAAATTCTTTAACACAAAAAATATGGTTACAACGTTTCTAGTAATCTGGTAAATATGTACGAACTCTTAAGCGAAACCATAAAAAACAAAATCAGAGGAATTTGAAACACGTGGGTGCGGTTGGTCTTTGGAATAGGTGCTCTATTTACAAATAAATATTAATAAGTATAAGCCGATGTGAGGAGTTCTGAGTTAAGAATAAAAATTGTGAATATGTATTTAGAAATGTGGTTTACAAAATTTAAACTGTATTAGTAAAAATTGTCTGTAATAAAAAGTTTTAAGAATGGTTTTTAGATTTTTCTTTTAGGTATGAGCTGCAGGAAAGTCATAATTTAGAGGGTGTGTGTGTGTAAAATGGTAAGGGGTGGTCCGATTTTAAATCTATTTAGAGATTTGGATTCTGCGTAAAATTCTAGACTAATTTGATGTATCGCATGACCAAAAAATTTATAAGGATGGTCAGAAATCGCTGCCGGTAAAAAATCTTAAAATGACGGTAGCTTCCTGGGGGATGACGCTATTTAAAAAATTCCTAGAAATTCGAGTAGCTGAGAAAAATCTAATATTAATTGATACCAAACAATATAGATTTATGTCGGGGGTGGAAATGTGGAGAAAGATTTATCTAGCGGGTGGAAAGAATGCGGGTGTAACGAATGGTTGTGGGGGTATCCAAGCAAGGGGGAGAGCAAGGGAGTGCAAGGAAAAGATTAATCTCCCTCATTTCCTTCTTATGGGAATTTACATGTAAAAACCTAGGTTAGATCGGCGGCGTTGCGGCGGCGGCGGTGGCGCTGTTTTCGTATGCCTACCATCCTCTACTAGTGTTGTTTGGAATAAATCTGGGTGGATTTAAAAAACTTTCTTTTTATGACTTTTAGAAATTTGTAAAATTCACTGCAAAACATTTTTACATTCTTTGGTTTTTCTTGGAACTAATTGTACACTATGAAGCCATCTTCAGTTATGTAAAAAAGCTGCAATTGGTGCACAGGTGCAGAAACTCTAAGCAAGGTTATTTTTTGTTTATTTTTATAAGCAGCATAAGCTTGTTTTCAGATTGATCTAATTTACTTTAGCATTTAGGTCCATTTTATTCCAAAATTAATACTTTTTGTAAATATTAGTTTTATATTATTCTTAAAATCTTAACCTTTATTTTACTCTGTTTATCGCGACAGCAGCGTTCATTGAACCACCAGAAACGGGTTTAAAGTTGCGATTACACCAGTTTCTACTGCTTGTTGTCAGGAACAGATAGAAAACTGAAGAGATAACAAACACATCAACATTGGATGGCCGCGCGGGTTAAATTGTGATTTGCAGTTTTGTCAGTTCAGTTGCTTAGTGTACATTGTTCGGTCCAGTTTGGTCAAACCGCCTGAATGTTCGTGTCATTGCTCTAACTTATAACTCCGATTAAGTTTTCTATGATTTTGCATTTGTTGTCTATTTATGCTAGTGTAGTTTAATCTTTTATGAAACTATGGATATCAGGAATTTTTTTAAGAGGCAAGTAACTGATGAACATAGTGTTGAGCTCTGTGTAGCGTCTACTTCTGCAAAGAAAATTCGTATTGTGGAAAGTTACAACGGAAGCGGTGATGATGCTTCAGCGGAAGTACCTTGCAGCACTACAGATTCGTTAAATATAAACAAATATGATGTAGAACAATATATAGAAAATATATCACATCTGAGTGATGTTTTAAAATATGAACTAATAAAGCAACCGTGGATGCCCCAGCTTAATTATCAGTTTTCCAAAACTCAAGAAGGAATTCAAACAAGATCATTTAATTACAATTGGCTTACTAAATTTTCTCGGTGGTTAGTTTATTCTGCAAAGTTAAATGGCGCTTTTTGCAAATTTTGTGTGCTTTTTGCGCGACCACCTTTACACGCTAAAACTTATGGATTTCTAGTCGATAAATCCTGTAATAAAATGGAAGAAGGCATTAGAATGTTTCTGTAGCCACGAATCTACAAACTATCATAAAAATGTTTTAGAGTCTGCTGAATACTTTTTGAACGTTTATGAACAAACAGTCCTCCCAAATGTTCGAGATCAAATTTCGCACGCGGTTCATGAAAGGATTACATTAAACCGAAAAAAGCTTCACAGTATTGTAACTACTATTATTTTTTGTGGTCGTTAAAATATTCCGATTAGAGGCCACCGAGAGGGAAAGAGTCACAGTATTATGGAATCATCGACATCAAATCAAGGAAATTTTAGGGAGTTACTAAAATTTCGAGTGGAATCTGGTGACCAAACTGCTGATATATCTGGCAAAGAGCAAATGGCAATATGTGTGCGTTATTTAAAAAATGAAAATATAAAGGAATCTTTTTTAAGATTTGTTGAAGTAGAAAATACAACTGGAAACACTCTCCAAAGTGATTTTAGAAACAATAACATTGTTAAATGTAGATTTGTCTAAGTTGCGTGGCCAAGGTTATGATCGGGCTGGAAATATGAGCGGTAGAATTAAAGGCGTTCAGGCTCGAATTCTTGAAATGTACCCTTTAGCAGCTTATACTCATTGCTCCGCTCATGTTCTAAACCTAGTTATAGTTACTAGTTGCACGGTGCCTCCAATAAGAAACGCTATTGGAATTATTAAGTCGGTCACAAATTATATTCGTGAAAGCCATCTTAGGCGAAAAGCTTTTAAAAAGTGTTTACCGGAAAATTGTAACAGTTCAATTATAAAAAATATGTGTGAAACTCGTTGGGTTGAAAGGCACGAATACATAAACGACTTTCTCAGACTTACTTCAACTATACGGCAAACTTTACTGCACCTTACTAAAATTGACAATGGAGCAGCTGTTTTTCCTAGCATCACTTGAAAGTTTTGAGTTCATTGTAGCTTTAAAAGTATTAGACGTTATTTCGAAGATATTATTACCTGTAAGTATTTTTCTCCAAAGAAACGGACTTCGATTTAGTAGTTGCATATAGTGAAATAAAGAATATTGAATCTGTTTTCGAAAATTTCCGGAAAAACGCTGATCAAAAATTTTCAGAAATTTATAAAGACATTGAGAATATTGCTTCTTCCGAAAATATTGAAGTTGTTATACCAAGAACATGCTCTAAACAAACAAAAAGAAGTAACATACTTCAATCCAGTCCTGAAGAGTATTATAAACGAACAGTTTATTTACCATTTTTGGATCATGTTTTTTTAGTAGAAGTTAAGGATAGATTTGGAGATATGTTCAAAAGAGTGGCTGAAGTTCAATTTCTCATACCATCCTTTATAGTTAAAAAAACGGAGGATGAAGTTTTTCATTGTATAAATAATATTCAAGAAACTTCACCAAAAGAAACTTCTTCTGCGCTCTTGAAGACCAATTTAAGTTTGTTTGTTACTTTATTTTATTTACCCCCCCCTCCCCCCTCCCACCTCAATTCAAGGCTGGTTACGCCACTGTCGACATTATATTTTTATGTGAGTCCTTAAGTATTAGTAAGCGATCATGAAAATAAATGTCCAAAAAATGCCAACTAAAGCAGAAAATTTGCAGACAAAATGACGACTAACGCAAAAAGTTTGCCGACTACCAAATCTGTGTGGAGGGTGTGACCCACATATTTAGGGTCCTAACTATTGAGTTAATATTGCAAAAATAAACGGTGCAGTCTTCTGTAAATAAGTGTCCCTATTATGCTCAATACAATACTGCTACGTTCAAATAGAAATTTTCTTGTTTCTGGGTAACTTTATACAAAAATACAATATGCAAATTATAGTTAAATATGTTTAAGAAAGCTTTTTAGTTGTGCTCCTTCAACCGATATCCACTCAAGATAAAATTGTGAATTTTTAGAAAAATATGCATGGAAATGTTACAGCAATGCGTCAGTATTTACATATTTCATTTAAATTTTTATCTGCGATTATTATTTTTTAACAAATCGTTGATTAGCGCATGGAAATGAATATTAAGTTTACCTTACGCCAGTATATGATATAGCGGTTGCCGAAACAGACAAGCAAGCTGGTATATGAAGAAACCAGTACAGCTGTTGAGAATTTTCTTTCTCAAACCGGAAAAAAACTTCTCCGACTATCACCCTGTTGGTAGTTAGTGCAGCGGGTACAACACAACTCACACCAGTACTTACAATGCCTTTATTTATTATCACTGCAACGTGTAACTTCTATTATTCTGAATATACTAACGAGTCATTTGTGAAAATCTTTGTAAGTACGAGGGTCATTTTTTTTTCAACCTCCGATCGCTCCGTGCAGACGCTACGCGGGTAGCAGAAAGCGGGCATGTGCTGTAGGCGACTGCGCAGCTCTTGCACTACACACTCCGCCATTGATGACATTCAGACCTCAGTCGCCGTTGTGCTACAGTCACGTAAACATGTCCGCTATTATTGATGCTCCCGCCAAGAGTGAAGTGCGAAGTGTGATTCGTTTTTGACAGGCTGAAGGCCATAGTGCTGCAGAAATCCATCGAAGAATGAGTCGTGTGTATGGGGAAAACTTCATGAATGATGGTGTTGTGCGTGAATGGTGTGGAAAGTTTAAAGATGGCCGTAATGATGTGCATGATGAAGGGGGCCAAGGGCGCAAATCCGTCGTTTCAGATGACCTGGTTCAACGTGTTGACAGAATGGTTAAAGAAAACCACAGATTCACAATTACTGCTTTTCTACGAAATTTCCAGAAGTTTCAAGGTCTGTTTTGTACTCTATTGTTACTGAACGGTTAGGCTACAAAAAACTTTGTGCACGTTGGGTCCCGAAAATGCCGACGGACGGCCACAAAACTCGACGAATGGCGTCAGCGTTGGAGTTCCTTGAGCATTATCATGATGAAGGAGACAACTTTTTGAAATCAATCGTGACTGGGGATGAAACCTGGATTCAATACGACACCGGAAACAAAACGACAATCACAATAATAGATGCATTCAACTTCACCAAACAAACCAAAGAAATTCAAACAAACCTTCAACAACAGAAAGACCATGGCTACTGTGTTTTGGGACCAACAAGGTGTGTTGCTTGTGGAGTTTATGGAGCCCGGAACCACAATCACTGTAGCTGTTTATTGGGAAACTTTACGACGGTTGCGTAGAGCCATTCAGAACAAACGAAGAGCAAAGCTGACCGCTGGAGTTGTTCTGATCCACGACAATGCCCGTCCACACACTGCTGGAGCAACTCAACGGCTTTTCGAACAATTTGGAGGGGACATTTTCGATCATCCGCCATACAGTCCTGACTTAGCACCAAACGATTTTCATCTTTTTTCTGATCTGAAGACGTGGCTTGGTGGGAAGCGCTTTCAAACCAATGAGGACCTTCAAACTAACGTCAAGGACTACTTCAATTCATTGGCGGCAACTTTCTTTGAACAGGGTATTGAGAAACTTGTCCACAGATATGACAAATGTCTTAATCTCTTCGATGATTATGTCGAACAGTAACCGTAAGTGTACCAATCTTTTGGTAATAAAATTATTATTTTATATAAATTTGTCTTTTATTTATAGCCCATCGGAGGTTGAAAAAAAATGGCCCTCGTATATTCACAACTTAAACAATAAAATAAAAAGCTTTTCCTACTTTTACTTTCTGAAAAAAATGATAAAAATAACTCTAATTTATTTGTCCTCTTTCTAACCAGCTACAAAATTTTCTAATTTACCTTGCTATACGTACCTAAACGTAGCCGGAAGAAAGTAAATACCAGGCTAGTTATCAAACGCGGAGAGTGGGAAGATTCACCTAAATACCAAAAAACAAAGAAAATAGAGTACGTCGCCCACGATTATCTATTAACAAATAAAAATAAATGAGGATAAACGAGAATGCTTTCTACTGTGTGGAACAGTATTGTGGCTACCAGGGGACATTTTCAAAAATTCAGCTTGTTATTTTCATCCATATAAAACCCAGAAATACGATACAAAAAGAATTAGGACAAAAACAAAACACAAAAAAGTTAAAATTCCAGCAAAAGACAAAACATTCTATATAGGTCTGATTTCTGATATGCGAGCGCCGTTACTTTTTTTTGTAAACTGTTCTTTATTCTGATATCTTTTGTATTGTTTTCTGGGTATGAGTATATAAAATTGGATAGGGTAAATTTTGAAAAATGTTATATTTTAGTGTGTGTGTGTGTGTGCGTGCGTGCGTGTGTGTGTGCGTGCGTGTGTGTGCGCGCGCGCGTGTGTGTATTTTTACATGTTAGACACGTTTTTGCGGAATATTATCTTCCGTATGGACGCTAACCTTTAGTCTATTGTGTATTGTGCTAATTATTTTTGTATCGTGTTTCTGTGTATGTAGATAAGAATGGACGGGTTGAATTTTTGAAAATGCCCTTGCCAGCCAAAATATTGTCGTTTAATTATTTTTTAAGAATGCTTTAGTCTGTGCCGAACAGTTTTTTGACCGCCAAGGGGGCATTTTCAATCATTTAGCCTGCGTATTCTCATTCGCACACACCCAGGAATACGATACAAAAACAATTAAAACAAAAACAAAACACAAAAAAAGTTTTCGGTAAAGATGATTTCTGCAGCTAGTCCAATATAATGAAAATAGCAGAGAATATCTCGTGATAAGACGTGTCAAATGCTTTAGAGTAGCCAATCAGCAACAATGCAGTAAATTCTCTAGTATCAGCTTGTTTTTATAATATCATCTGTTTTTTAAGAAAGCTGTAGTACAAATTATACTGTGATCTGAGCTCGGAAGAATTTAATATGTATTCTTATGTTTCTATAGTAGGTAGTGCAGTGTCCTCTCTAAAATTCCATACACTCATGAGGATCAATGCAAGATGGTATTTGAAAGTAATTATTTACATAAAAACGCCCTAACCAAGAAAATGTTTTCACAGGCGTGAAGGTACCTATGAATTGATCATGCAAGTACTTGGAACTTGACCAATTGTCACCATAGCTCGATAGTTTCTTTATTCCTTTCAGTAAATTAATTCATAGGAAGATTTTCATTTCAACAATATTCGTGGGTTTAGAAGGTTACGTTTCTTATTGCACGTACAAATTTGTTTGGAATACTAGACGTTCTATTATATGCTCAGAAAATAATAACTGAAATAATTTACTGGAAATTTTATCTTCCAACTCCTTGATGAAATCTGGTACTCTATAAGAAATTTCAAATGGTAAAATATTTTCTGTAGGTTTATTGCATTTAGGCCAACTAACGTTTTCTTACTAGAAAATGCAGCAGCCGTATTTCTTGTTGGACGTCTATTTTGTAGTATATTTAGTATTATATTCGACTCAGCTTTAGTGTTTGAAATATCAGGAATATCGACAGTTCCAAAACTATTATATTTTATGCATTCTTAATTTTCATCGGTATCTTAATCAACAACAGAATCGTCATCTGACGGATGTCTGCAAAAGCATTGTTGTCATCGTCTCGATCAAGTTCATTAACTACTTCATCTTCCTTTATTCGTGTTAACACCTTGAATGCGTATGTCGTATATAGGCGACACACGCATATATTCAGCAGTGCTGATGTCGTACATTGGCGACATTCGTATGTTTCAGTTTGTAGCTTCAGTATTATTCTAGCGTTGCTCGTGGGTGCTTGGATACTGTTTAGCGTTGTTAACACGCATTGTATTAAACGTAAATTAGGGTTCGTTTCTCGAAGTGCCTTTTTTTAATCGTACAGTTTTAAATTAAACAAATGGATTCCGTGGCCGGCTCTTCTCGACCTAAAAGACGTAAAGTGTCTATTAAAAATAAAAATAAGCTCACAGATGAAGAACTGGCATTGCTATTAAATATTTCAGATGAGGAAAGTGATTATCAGTTCAGTGGTAGCGATTGGGAGGACGATGGATGGGGAGAATTAGACAATGAATCAGGTATTAATAATACCCGTGTTTTCTTCTAGAATTTAATGGTTTTAATAATTTTAGATAAAGAAAGTGGCAGTGATGAAGAGAATACTAGCAGTAAAAGCACAGGTAGTAAGTACCTTATGAGTTATACTTGTCTTATTACATTTTTCTATTAGGTCAAGGACAATCACAACATAATGAATTTGAGCCCGATAATGACGCAGTTTTAGATGCACCTAACAATGCAAACATAATTCCTATTGTTGTACCTAATTGGCAAACTGTTTCTGAAGGATTAGAAGACTTTGTGTTTTCAAAACAAAATGAACTGCTTGTGCCTATACCTGGAAACGAACCAATTGATTATTTTCTATTATTGCTGGACAAAAATATTTTAGAATCAATAGTGGAAGAAACTAATGCATATGCTGAGCAGGTGTTTCTTGAAAAAGTAGAAACTGAAAGATCGCGAATTTCGCAATGGAAGCTTCTTACAGTTCCAGAACTTTTAAATTTTATAGCAGTAGTTTTGCATACAGGGACAATAAAGATAAACAGATTGCAAGATTATTGGAAAAAAGACCGAATGTTTAATCTTACTTGCTTTTCAGAACATATGAGCAGGGATCGCTTTCTTCTGATTTTAAGATGTTTACATTTTTCTAAAAATCCATCACCTTTGGATGTAACTCCAGAAGACCGTCTCTACAAGATACGGCCATTGATCGATTATTTTAATAAAAAAATGATGGAGGTTTATTACCCAGGTAAACAACTTTCTTTGGATGAATCGATGGTATTGTGGCGCGGACGCTTGGCTTTTCGGCAATATATCAAAAATAAAAAACATAAGTATGGCATCAAGCTGTACATGTTGACAGAGCCAAATGGAATTGTTATAAAGTTTGTTGTCTATACAGGACAGTTAGATGATATGGGTGGCAAAGGCCATGCGGAAAAAGTTGTGTTACATTTGTTGCACGAAAAATTAAATAATGGGCATTCCATATTCATGGATAATTTTTATAATAGCTTTTTACTTGCAAAAAGTTTATTAGAAAAGGGTACCTACTGCACAGGTACCCTTAGACTAGATAGAAAATACAATCCAAAAGAAATTATTCAGAAATAAACTTAAAGTTGGAGAAACAATATGCATGTATTCAAATGGAATTATAATCGGCAAATGGAAAGACAAGCGTGATGTTGTTTACATTACTACGGAATTTGAAAATACAATGATTGAAATCACCAATAAAGGGGTCAGCAAAATGTAAACCTCTACCAATACTAGAGTACAATAAGAATATGGGTGGTATTGATCGTCAGGATCAGATGATGGCATATTACCCATCTGACCATAAGACTGTACGATGGTATAAAAGTTAGGTATCCATATTTTTCAATTAGCACTTCTAAATTATTTCAATTTGTTCAATAAGTTCTCTGGAAGAAAATTAAATTTGTACGATTTTCGCATGCAACTTCTAAAAGCGCTGCTCCCACAAAAGAATCTGTCAGCGTTCTAGTTAGCAAAAAACACCGAACACTTTCCAACCAAAATTACCGCAAAAATAAAAGACCGTATAATAAGAAAACGATGCAAACAGTGTCATTCGAAAAACATTAGAAAAGAAACAATTTACCATTGCGAAATCTGCCCAGATTTACCGGGTTTATGTATTGATCAATGCTTTGTAATTTATCATAGGAACTTGCAAAATAATACATTTTGCAATTCTTATCTTATTTTTGTATTACAACATTTTTGAATTCAGTGCATTTTTTTAAAATTGATATTACCAATTTGAAGTGTTTTGCTTTTTAGTTTGTTTTATATTTTATGTTCTATTTTTTATCGATATATATTTATACATTTACTTATATTCTTTTTTATAAATTTTCTCACAAAATTAAAAAACTATTTTATCTGTAAGTTTTTAGTTGCTTGTAAAAAATAAATTTCTTGTTTTGCTGTGACTATTTATGTCGCCAATGTACGACATCAGCATCCGACAATTAAAATCAGTGAGCAATGCTAATGTCGCCAATTGGCGCTAAGGGAGGGGGGCACAAAATAAATAATGAAAACCTTTTATAAGATGCTTAAAACCTTTCAGCAGTTCTTAATTTTCCGAAGTGATTCAAAAATCTATTCAGTTTCTGGGAAGAGTATATAATTTTTAAGATGCAGCGAACGTGTTAATCTCGTATCTCCAAAATCTAAATTTTTTGTAGTCCGCATTTTTAAATAAAAACTGAAAAAATGAACTAAATGTCGGTGGTGGTTCATTTTTGGTACTGTGGGTTTTAACATTCAGTATTAGAAAAACAATCATTTTAAATATGTGCAGAGATAATTGTTTACTTACTATTTACTCGTATATTTAGAGCACATTCGCATTAAAAACTGATCTGATATAAATATACAATAAATAAACTATCCACAAATTTCTAACTGTCAAAACAACATCACAATATATTTAAACTGTGTTTGTAGCGAAATGTTGAAAACCAGACCCGTTTCACCATCTGCAATTAATAGCTTATACCTAGAAACAGATTTCTAGGAGGTGACTCACAAAATGAACCATCATATATAATCGAATATAATGCCTCTAATATGTGGTTGAATTTCCATACCACTACACTCACAGGCTGAAATATTTGGTGGTATATTTTATGCGGCGGCTCATGGCTTAGTTGGTTTGCGTGTGACTACTGAACCCAAGATCCTGGGTTCAAATCCTGACACGGCCCGTTTGAAAAATGTTAGGCGAGCATTTTTCACAAAAATAAGCCCTCGTTCGAATGAAAAGTAAAATGTGGGTCGCTTGCGTGAAATAGCAGGGATGCAGTAAAATTCAAAATTTCCGGGTGAAAGAAACTTACTTCCTGGCCAACGTAGTAGTTACTTTTGGGGTGGAGTATTGGAAAATCAAATATAGGGTATATTTTATGCACCAGCAACCTTGAAAGAGTTCAATTTAAAAGCACGATAGATATAAACTTCTATTTTTTTTCTTGATAATTTACTTCCCTACACTCAGGTGTTGATAATCTTAATCTAAGGCTTAAGAAACTTACATCTCCTCACTATACCACCGAAGTGCTCAAATGTTCATTTTCGAATTGCATCGTAAAATTGTATAATAAGATAAAATCATATTTCAAAGTTGTTTCTTAATTTAAATTTAAAGTCAACCAAAAACCCGTGCTCCTGCAGTCTAGATACTGTTGCAAGCTGCATAAAATTGGTTGTTGTATTTGCAAATTCATAATGTATTTAGTTAGCTCTCAATAGAAATCAATGGAGGTACGTGTCTAATCAATTCTAGGGCGGAAAACTTAGATGAAAAGGGTAATAATAGCATTTAAACCTGATGATTATCGTAAACAACTACATGTATTGGTTTTGCAATATTCTCAACAAATGTTGATTGTGCGACAGGAGTAATTGGAAAGCAATTGATTCTGCAAGTATTTAAGTGGTGGGGAATTTTGGTAGCCGTCGGGTTACTTAACTCCTTTCACGTACAACTGAATGTAGGTGAAAAAGAGTATATTTTTAGAAAACAATTGAAAAGAAAAAGTGCAAAAGATGAAAAAAAAAGATTAGCCCAAGGTCGTGTTCTATTTAACAAGAAAATGTAGCTGCTGTGTTCGAAGACAACAAACAGAAACAAGGAAAATATTATTAAAGGCATATATGTGTGGAGCACTACACTGTACGGATGTGAAACGTGGACAGTAGGAGAAGTGGACAGGAAAAAAATAGAAACCTATGAAATGTAGTCCTACAGACGTATGATAAAGATATCATGGACAGACAAAGTTTAGAACAAAGAGGTAGTAAAATCTATAGGGGAAGAAAGAAATATGTGGAAAACAGAAAAAAAATTGGATTCATAATAAGGCATGAGAGAATAGTGCAGCATATATTAAAAGTAGAGAAAGGAAAGAAAAGAGGTAGACCTAAACCTAAATTAGACGATCGGACACAAATAGTGAAAGATGTAGGCTGTGAGAATTTCAGGGAAATGTGTTAGTTGACTCAGAATAGAAAGCAATGGAGGTACGTGTCCAATTAGTTCTAGGATTGAAGACTTAGTGATAATGAATACATTTTTACTTTACATGAGTTTATCTACTGCTTGCTTTACGAAGAGTAATGTTCATGTACAGATTATTGATTCCTTCATGTTCAGTGGAAGAAAAGCTAGACGTTAACTTAAAAGCTGAAGTTCTCTTATGAGTTTGATTTATTTAGTCTTAATTTTTAGAAACTTATTGATTTATATTATTTTCTTTTGTAACGTGCATTTTTGTAGTTTAACATTCTACGCTTTTTCCCAATTAGTAAATACATTTCTGTAACTACTAGTTCTATATTTTATATTTATTAACTCCTTAGGCGAATGCATCGTATTATAATGAGTGGATTGCATCGTTCTTGTCTTGCCGTTCGTATAGATTTTGTTCCTTATGTGGATATACAAGTCTAGATAATAGACGATAAGAGGTTGGAATAGAACGAGTTGAATAAACAGATGGGTAGTTGTAGTTTTGTTCTTGGTTGCTATATATTAATTACGTTGAAAATACTGTTTCTTCTTTGCTTTGACAATAGTGAGAATTAATGCGGTATTAATTTTCGAATTGTCCATGAACAAGCACGGCACGATTTTAGTTGTTTTTCTTGTGAAATAAAAGTTGTATATTAACCGTAGTAAGTGTAGTTCTAATTCCATTTGAAGGAAGTATGCTTTATAGGTAACGTGTTTGATTGACCACAAGTGCGGTTGTAAGGTCATTGACGGACGGGTTTAGTGATGCGCGTTGCTCTACTAATTGTTTTTTTGTTGCTTTTCTGTTGGAAATAAAAGTAGTAGAACTTGTCGTGCGTTTTACGGAACATTGACTTAGTGATGCGCGTTGCTTTACTAATTGGTTTTTTTTTGTTGCTTTTCTGTTGGAAATAAAAGTGGTAGAACTTGTTGTACTCGACCTGCACGTGCGTTTTACGGAACATTGACTTAGTGATACGCGTTGCTTTATTGATTGTGTTTTTTTTTAGTTGATTTGTCTTTTTATATTTGAACTGTGTGTGCGATCTAGTCTTCGTGGTCCTTTTTATCAGAGTAGTGCATACTTTGGATTATCCAAATACAGTTTTAAGCTTGAGTGTTTTTAAAAAAAAACCAATGATGATACAGTTGTAGCAGGTTTAGTAGAGGAAAAAGGTTGCTTCTTATAAACATGTATCTCATTCACAGGTAAAGACAGTTGATACTGTAGTTTCTGAATTTTCTAACCCCAAAGAATCTAAAATAGATCATTGTTTGCGCAAATTTCGTTATTCAAAAGCATTAGATTTTTCTTTGTTACTATAGATAGCAAATAGAACACCTCACGTTACTGTTAGTTTAATGCCTTACATCGTGCCTTGAAGGCCCGTGATTCTAAATTTTTATTACCATTTTTTTTTCGATTTGTGTTACAAAATATTTCGAAATTATTGTCTCAGGAAATAGAATGAACAAGAAATTTATCAATGCTACATAGTTCCATCAGCATGATAATGTCTGCTGCTAACACTAGTGAAATACGTAGGTGTGATTAGTGTAAAGTGTAAGAAATTCCATCAACACCCTCACAGTCAAGGGTGAAGTGCTTCGTTAGTGCAGGACATCGTGAATCCCACACTTCAATTGCAAGGAAGCGTTACTGAAGGACTTTTGTAAGTTGAACTATTTCCTACTTGTTATTACTTTAAATATCTATCCGTTGTTTTGCCCTGTCTTCGTCGTTCTGATACCTTTTACAATAGACTTGCCTGCTATTAAAAAAAAGAAAGAAAAAAAAATCAATACTACTGAATTACTCCTATCAATTGTGACTTACCTATTTATCTTTTGTTAACATTTTGTCTGATTTATGTTTAATTGGTGTGTGAGGAAACGTTTCTGCTACTCCCCAATATTACCTTACTTTGTACTAAAAATTTTTGTAATGCTTTTATCGTGATTATATTATATAGTTTATCTAAACAGTTTTATTTACATTCTACAAAGTATTGAATAACTTTGACGTTTCATTGCTGCTATGCTTATTCTTTTTTTTTCAGGTTTGCTTAACTAATTTTCTTGCAGGTATTGTTACTAACTCCTTACCGCCACGTACATTATATGTTGGTCTGCTTTCTACAACCCCCTAATCTCCGATTGAGCCCGGTCATTTCTTTGATTTTCTTCGTGTTACGCACGGCTACGAGCCAACGTAGCATAAATTTGGCGCCCAACGTGGCTGCCACGATAAACGTAACACTTTTATCTCACAGCATAAAGACATTTATGATAATAATAATTGATTAACTAAATTTAGAAACTTTGATATTCTTATTCAGAAAATTAACTTATGGAATACTTAGTTTAGCTGAGTTTTAAACCAACCAATCTACTACTTTTCAAAAGAAAAAGTGGAACATAATCGACCCTAGAACTAATTGCTTGCGGCACTTGGATATTGAAAATCGTCGACGGTATATGTCTGAAACAATTCCTAACTCGCTCCAATTTTTAATAGATATGTTTTGTCGAAACTAGTCAATAATTTTCAAAACTTAAACAGCGTGTGTTTTTCAAGTTTTACAATTTTATTAATCCGCGCATGCACTTCATTTTATTCCGTATAAAGCATAACTTGTCTTTACATAGATTTCTAGAACCGTTTAAAACAAGTTCCTTATTTTACATTTCTTCTATTTTTCCGGTTACTTTCCTAGTCGCGCAGAAAATTAGGGAGTTTTAGGACTATTAGTTATATTAATTGTCTTATAAAAGTTATTTAAAAGCGGTATCTTCTACAAAAACGACAATTAGAACGTTTATAACCTTTAATTAAGATGTATGTTGAACATTCTAAATGAACTATATAAATCGGTAATACTTAATACAACAACCTGCACCTTAAAATTAAACCGTTTCATAAAGTATTTCCTTGAAAAATTCATTTCAGTTTAAGAATGTGTCATTATGAATGCAAATAGGTAAAATTTTAACATTGCCGTCACAAATAATTACTATTACCAACAAACCAATTTTAATTATGCACAATATAACAGACAGCAAATAGTTACTACACCTTTCTATTTCAGTTTTTATTTAGTAAATACCTATAATCTCCATGAAACAACGATTAATAGCTTTTCAATTTGACCTATTTAACACTAATTAAAGTTGTACGTTTTTCAGCTTTTATTTATTAACAAAAACCCAAATTAGAATCAAAAATAAATGGTAGTAAAACGAGTGTTTATAAATTTTGCAATATTCATGAAAATTTATGAAAACAATTAACCTCAAAGGTTTGTTCGTAATACATCAATTTTTAATTAATGTTACAAACATTTAACTTTTGTTTATTAGGCGTCAATAAATATCGTTTTAAACCGGAAACTCTTACGTGTTCCAACTTTAATCCTCTAGAAAAATGTTGATAGTGCTCTTAAAACGAGTTGCTTAGTAAAACTGCCCAGGCGTTGGGCGTCACAAATTATGCTGTAAATATTCGGTACAGGCTCCCTGTATTATATAAGGATGCAATGGATGCTTGCTTAATAGAAAATGTTAATTCGTGCTCTTTTTCCTCTTTGGCTAACTTAACGACAAATATGCTGTCAATTTTATGAAAATCAAACATCACAAAGAAATCTCAAGAAACGTTTATGAACATTCCTTTATACATTCAAAAACATCTTTCTTTTAAACACATTATCCAAATAATCTACTTACACACATAGATATAAATAACACTTTCAAACATAATTTACAGCTTAAGTTTAGAAAGAAAAATTATCTTATCACTACTTACGTATTAAAACAATCTTGATGTATACCTGTTAGTAATTGGAGAACCCCAAAATATTTTGTGTAAGTCACAAAATTTTCTTTAAGATTCTCATGGATAATTGAAATATCCTTATATTAACCGTGTCAATGTAGTTGATCAACAACGTCAAAGAAATTTTTAGTAAGGGTCAAAACACATCGAGTTTTGACCTTAATATTGCTAAAACCAAATTATTCATTTTCAACTAATTTTTATACCCAAAATAAGAACTTATCCTAGCTTACTCTACTTAATAATGCTCAAATAACTCTTTAGCTTTAAAATAAATTTATACTTGAGGTTTGGATCGTCATGTTCTTGCTGATATTCTTCTTTATGTTTTATGCTTATAAAAATATCGTTTTTATTGGTATTAATTGATTTGAAAATTTCTTGGTTCTAAATTTTTACACCTCCATTTTTAATTAATCTCCATACGTTAAAGTATCAGTTCACAACAGTACATTTATTTATAATGGATTAAAATTGGCGGATGATCTTGTACTAAGATTATTTATATTGAAGCAATAAATCGTCATTGTATTCTATCAATGATCAAATGTTTCATAACTTATATTCAAACTTTAATAATACACATTGAATGCCAAAGTATCAATAAATCGGTCTAATTCACTTCCGCCTTTATATAATAGAATAAATTCAATACGTCAAGGTTCCTCGAAGTTTTATTATGTTCTCGAAGTATTAGTCACCGCATGATGTAACAATCACCCACAATGTTGCGTTCCTATCACTTAAATAAGCTGCCAGTTTTAAAATTTAGCGATCGAATACAATTTCGCATCCTTAGTTAATAAAAGTAATTGACAGTTGCTATCTCTTTCTTACGAACTTTTGTAATATAAAACTATTAAAGTTGTTATCTGTTTTTATAGCTTTCTCGGTGTCACCGCTTTCCACGAATAATTAATTAGCTGTGCTTTGCTTAAGATTGATACAAGTTAATGTAAATATAATTTATTCTAGAATCATCCCAAAATGGACTTCTTTGAAATAAAGCTACTTTTTTATAAAAAACTCATCGAAATTGTATTTTAACTAGGACAAGCGCATTATGTAGCTTATTTGAAATGATATATCTTGACAGCGAAATTTATTTTGTGTTTTTAAAGTGTATGGAATACGTTTTTCAGTCAAAATAAACTCAATTTAACTTGTTTTAAAGTCATTTTTCAGAAGAATACATATTTATAAACGAATAAAATGGATGCTTTTATTTTCATGGATTTTAAAAATTGGGCTTCGTTCTTAAATTATGTGTCCTTAAAGCGTTTTATTTTACACGGAAAAACCTATATCTTGCTGAAAAATAGTGTACAAAATAATATTTAAACATTGGAAAGTTTTACTCTTATAAACTTTGGGTCTGTTTTTCTCAGAGTGTGTTGCTCAATGACCTTTTGTGACTAATTATAATAATAATAGTAATAATAATAATAATAAATGTGACTTTTATTCAAATAAGTAATGTTCGAATTACAAGACAAAAATCAGCATCATGCTACTTCTAACCCCTATGTCTGGCGCAACTACTATATTAATACATTTTACAAATACATTAATTAGAGAGACAAAAAATCAGAACCACACACACACGTGCGCGCGCGCACACACACACACACCTACAGGCTCGCATACAACCTCATTCAGGTCGTCTAATTAGATGCGGAGGAGGGATAGTATTAAACATTTTGAAGAGAAGGCAAATATTTCTTGTATCTAAGTTTTGTAGCATACTAAATTCCTCAAAAGGTAAATAGTATGTCTGCTCTACCTTATAGGCGGCAGAGCCTAGATAGATTACGAGGGGTTCCTGTTTGACGGTTAAGCCCAGGGTAAAAAGGATGTTAAATGGCTTTGAGAGAAAAAGGTCTCTCTAAAGAGATCTTCCAGCCAGCTAAGCTTCTTCAACTTAGGGCAAAGCTATGAGCTAGGGTCGTAGGATGGTATACGATAAAAAAAAAGAAATTTCATCGGACGCCACCGTATCTTAATGAATGTTATAATACGAAACTATCCGAAGATCAGATACGGAAATCTTCGAAAGAAAAAAACTTAAAATGAGCAACGTATAAAAAAATACTTACTTTTGACTCTGCTATCTGGAATGGGAACGACGATCTCGTACTATTTGAAAATTTAACCACATCTAAACATTTTTAGACTAGGGCTACATTCGAGCCTAGTCACTTTATCACCAAAAAAAGATTATAAATAGATCAACTAGTCAAAATTATACTTCAAAAAAAACTTTTAAATTCAACACCAATAATATCTTTCTTCAATACCAAAATTTCATATGTGTCATTGTTTGCTTCTATAGGACAGTTACTGCTGACTTCAAAAAGAAAACTTTACGACAACTTATTATTTTTCTATTAATTTATCAATATATATATATATATATATATATATATATATAATATATATATATATATATAACAGTTTCTTTATTACGATTTAACATTAATCTCTGAATATTCATAGTACATTTTTTGATTGCATTGTAACGTGCATTTTTATAGCTTAACATTTTACGCTTTTTCCCAATTAGTAAATACATTTCGGTAACTACTATTTCTATATTTTATATTTATTAACTCCTTAGGCGAATGCGTCGTATTATAATGAGTGGATTGCATCGTTCTTGTCTTGCCGTTTGTATAGATTTTGTTCCTTATGTGGATATACAAGTCTAGACATAAGACGATAAGAGGTTGTAATAGCAACGAGTTGAATAAACAGATGAGTAGTTGTAGTTTGTTCTTGGTTCCTATATATTAATTACGTTGAAAATACTGTTTCTTCTTTGCTTTGACAATAGTGAGAATTAAGCGGTATCAATTTTTCGAATTGTTCATGAACAAGCACGGCACGATTTTAGTTGTTTTCTTGTGAAATAAAAGTTGTATATTAACTGTAGTAAGTGTAGTGCTAATTCCGATTGCAGTAGTATGGTTGATAGGCGAACGTGTTTGGTCGACGCACGTGTTTTACGGAACATGTGACGGACTTACTTTAGTGATACACGTGCTTTACTCATTGTGGGTTTTTGGTGCTTTGCCTTTTGATATTTAAACTGTGTGTGCGATCTAGTTTCGCGGTCCTTTTCCTTTTATCAGAGTAGTGCATACTTTGGATTATCCAAATACAGTTGATACTGTCGTTTCTGAATTTTCTAACCCCAAAGAATCTAAAACAGATCATTGCTTGCGCAAATTTCGTTATTTGCGAAATATAACAGATTACCGGTTTACAAAGGTATTGGTTGAAGTTTATCACTGCTTTTTGGATGTTTATGAAAATAATATACATTTGGTCCCAGTTGAAATTAAACTAGTGCTACAGAATATTTCGAAATTATTGTCTCAGGCAATAGAATTAACAAGAAATTTATCAATGCTACATAGTTCCGTCGCGTGATAATGTCTGCTGCTAACACCAGTGAAATACGTAGGTGTGATTAGGGTAACGTGTGATAAGTTCCATCAACACCCTCCCAGTCAAGGGTGAAGTGCTGCGTTAGTGCCGGACATCGTGGATCCCACACTTCAATTGCAAGGAAGCGTTACTGAAGGACCTTTTGTAAGTTGAACTATTTCCTACTTGTTCTTACTGTAAATATCTATCCGTTGTTTTGCCATATCTTTGTCGTTCGGATACCTTTTACAATAGAATTGCATGCTATTAAGAAACAAAAAAAAAAGAGAAACAAAACAAATTAGTTTGAGTAATTTGAATATTTGGACAGGAAAGAAAAAAAAATCAATGCTACTGGATTGCTCATATCAATTGTGTCTTATCTATTTATCTTTTGTTAACATTTTGTCTGATTTATGTTTAATTGGTGTGTGAGGAAACGTTTCCGCTACTCCCCAATATTACCTCACTTTGTACTAAAAATTTTTTGTATTGCTTTTACCGTTGTTATATTATATAGATTATCTAAACAGTTTTTTTTACATTCTATAAAGTACTGAACAATCTATGCTCGATCAGTATGCTATGCTTTTTCTTTATTTCAGGTTTGCAGGACTAATTTTTTTTTATTGCAGGTTTACTATTCTAATTTTTTTTATTGCAGGTATTGTTACTAACTCCTTACAGTCGCGTACATAATATGTTGGTCTGCTTTCTACAACCCCCCCTAATCTCCGATTGAGCCCGGTCATTTCTTTGATTTTCTTGGTGTTACGCACGGCTACGAGCCAACGTAGCATAAATTTGGCGCCCAACGTGACTGCCTCGATAAACGTAACAGCATACTTTACATTAATTCTCTATAAGAGATATATGATTTTCATTTTTATGTTACAATTAAATCATGATATTTGAATAGGATCCTGTTCAGTTTACAAGAATCAAATTAAATGCTCAAAAATTTTTTTTGTAGAATATAGAACCATATTTTTAATAGATATCTTTAATGGAATCAAAGGTCAAAAGATACTTATTGTCGGCATTAAGCTGTACTTCAGGTGTACTGTCAAAATATGTTATACACTATAATTTGGCAAACAATTATCGTATCACATGTTTAGTTATACAAACATTTTAATATAACTTTGTAACTTCAAAATCATCTTATAGAAATACCTTGAAAATAATGAGGTCATTTATGCATTATTCAAATACTAAATTTTGAACTAAATTTTACGTGTATCAGTTTGAATGATCATCAAACCTTTACAAAAATTTCGAGTAATAACTTTAAATAAACATATATAGAATCTTCGAAAATTATTTGTACATCTTAATGAATGTTCCTTGAAAAGAATATAGGTATGAAATGGAGGATGACTCACTGCTGGATGTCTGCGTGGCGGCCGGATTTTTTCCTTTTTTTTTAAACATTTGCGTTCTTACTCTTGTAGTTGTGCTCAGCTGACGCGGGTGTCCGGACTTGACCTCCATACTAACCAATCATTTGTGGGGATTTCCACTCTTTTGCCTAGCAACAATTGAAACTGCATCTAAAGCTCAACCAATTTCCAAAAGAATCTAATACCTGTCTTTACTTTACTTCAGTCTCGTACTTGCCATACGGTAAACAATTGTTTAGTATAATACATAATTTCCATTACTTTAATACTTGAAACTTGAAACTAGAAACTCCAAAACTTTAAAAAGCTAAAATCTAAAACTTGATACTGGCTACTTAATATTTGCAACGTTAAAACTTTAGTATGTTAACACTTTGGAACGTTAAAACTTCGAACGTTAAATACTTTGGAACGTTAAAAACTTGCGCTGAAACGGGAAAAATGAATTTAAAGGTAAGTTTGTGAATTATTTACCTACCGTAGAAATGTATTTACAACTATCTTAGGTCGATGCTACAACTAAAAATGAATACATGGTATCCATTGACACCACCTTACTTTCCTCTGGGACGGCATGTTTTAACAAAAAACTTGCAGGCTCTGGATAACACTTGTATTCGGATTACATGCTGATATCAAAATGGAGCATGACCACGAGGCAATGTTAATTATCAAGCATGCGCCAGGAAATGGAATAGTGTATCAAGATACAAACAAATAGAAGAGCACTTAAAGTTTACTTTGACTATTCTAATGTAGATGGGGCACTATGTATGAATTCCTAATGTATGGTTTCTATAGAAATTTAATATTTAATGAATAGGTGTATTGAACAAAAGCGTATATTTAAACAGCAGAAAATCGTATTTGTTACAGTTTAAAGGATGAACGACCTTTGCATATGAATTCAGGCCTAAGATTATTAATCACAAGATATTCTCTTCTATTTTCATTATATTGGATTAGCTGCAGAAACCATCTTTACCGAAAACTTGTTTGTGTTTTGTTTTTGTTCTAATTGTTTTTGTATCGTATTCCTGGGTGTGTGGGAATGAGAATACGCAGGCTAAATGATTGAAAATGCCCCCTTGGCGGTCAAAAAACTGTTCGGCACTGACGAAAGCATTCTTAAAAAATAATAAAACGACAAAATTTTGACTAGCAAGTGCATTTTCAAAAATTCAACCCGTTCATTCTTATCTACATATACAGGAACACGATACAAAAAGAATTATCACAATAAACAATAGACTAAAAGTTACAGTGTCCTTACGGAAGATAATATTCCGCAAAAACGTGTCTAACATGTAGAAATACACACACACACACACAAACACACACACACACACACACACACACACACTAAAATATAACAATTTTCAAAATTTACCCTATGCAATTTTATATACACATACCCAGAAAACAATACAAAGGATATCAGAATAAAAAACAGTTTACAAAAAAAAGTAACGGCATATCAGAAATCAGACCTATATAGAATGTTTTTTCTTTGCTGGCATTTTAACTTTTTTGTGTTTTATTTTTGTCCTAATTCTTTTTGTATCGTATTTCTGGGTTTTATATGGATGAAAACAACAAGCTGAATTTTTGAAAATGTCTGCTGGTAGCTACAAAACTGTTCCACACAGAAGAAAACATTCTCGAAAAGTAACAAAAAGACATTATTTTGGCTGCCAAAAGCCTTTTCCGAAGTTCAAGCTGTCTATTTTCATCTACCCGCAAACAGGAACTAGGTAGAAAAAGACTTAGAATAATAAACATTACAGAAAAAGTTACCGCTCGCACAGAAGAAAATATTTCTCAAAAACTTGTCCAACATGCAAAAATACACACAGACACCAAAGTCAAACATTTTTCAAAAATTGAATCTGTCCATTTTCATCTACACGCACCCAGGAACACAATACGAAAAGTATAAGAACAAATACAGGTATACAAAGGAAGTTACAGCAGCCCCACAAAGAAAATCCTCACTTATAAAGAATGTTTTCTCCATTGCGGAGACTAACTTTTTGTATTTTTTTTTTGTTTTTGTTCTAATTTTTTTTGTATCGTATTCCTGGGCGATATGTGGATGAAAATAAACAAGTTAAATTTTTGAAAATACTTCCTTGGCAGCTACAGTACTGTTACTTATAAAGAAAGCGTTCTTAGAAAATAATAAAAAAAACAATATTTTGGCTGCCAAAGGCATTTTCAAAAATCAGCCTGTCCACTCTCATCTACACATGCTCAGAAATACGATGCAAAAGGATCAGAACAATAAACAATACACAAAAAAAGTTACAGAGCCCGTTCAGAAAACATTCTAAATTAGAAGTTTAGATCTTGCTGTCCAGTTATTCATCGTTTATCTTATAAAACGTAAGAAGACTATAGAACCAGAAACTGTGCGGTTAAATATGCCCTCGAAAGCATAATATCAATGTCAAGAGGTTTAGAACTTAATTTCGAAAAATGTGAGTTACTTTTAAACCATCGTGATGAAAGATAAATGAAACATTTCCCATCTTTGGCACCCGGATTTTCAATAACAAAAAAGAATAAATGGATTTTGTTGGGAATTCCTCTGTGCTGGGAGTTAATGGACTATTGCCTAAACGAAAAAATCGTTCTTTAAAATTAATGTCTACCCGTTTACAAAACTTACATTTACTATCACATATAACTTTTTGTTAGTTAAAAAATTGTTTGGCTATCCTCAAGCTTATGTTCCTCCTCAGATGCTGCTCAACATGGCAAAGTCTGGAATTTTTACAAATTTTCGACGTTACAATACGGGTCACAATTGAAGCAATTACTAACAACTCTTTCAATAAATGGAGGGTGCGGGGTGGCTAGGAATACGCAAATTCTTTATCCATACCCGCATTTCTATCGTCTTTTAACGCATCTGTGTCCTTAATGAGCAAAATTTTGCCAGAACAACCATTCAGCTTTGACACCACTTATTTTGAAGGTGAAAATCTGTGGATGTCAACTGTGCAGCAATCATCAATTAAGCTCAACAAATCCTCCAAGTATGAATGGGATAAACCAATGCTCGACATTCTTTCCAATAACTTGTTGGAATCGGCTTTAACATTAACTGATAAGGCTCGCATTCAAGCAATAACTACGAACACAGTAGAGCTTGGTTATCTGTTTTGCCAGTAGTTTCGATAGGTTTTCTATTAGACAATGAGACATTCAGAATAGCTATTGGATTACGATTAGGAGCTCAATTATGCATCGCACACACATGTATATGCGGTTCGTCAGTTAACAAGAAAGGAATTCATGGATTAAGTTGCCGTTTCAGCGTAGGGCGTCAACCTAGACATAAAATGGTAAACGACATTATCAAAAGTGCTTTAGTTACCGCGGGCATTCCAGCTATCTTAGAACCTAATAGTATTTTTTGCAACGACGAAAGGAGACCCGATGAAATTACTATAATTCCATGGAAATTCGGCAAACCATTCGGTTGGGAATTTACGTGTATCGATACTCTAGCCAAATCGTATATAAATTCAGGCGCTTTAACACCAGGCGCAGCAGCTGTTGCTGCAGAATCTTTAAAAGTCTGAAAATATAAAAATTTATCAGACAATTACATTTTTTACCCAGTCGCAGTTGAAACACTTGGTGTATTCGGATTGTAAGCAATTGAATTTCTGAACGACATAGGTAAGAGGATTTTCAAATCAACATATGACTACCTAGCTACAATGTATCTTTTTCAAAAGATATTTTAGTACAATCGCTAAAAGAATTACAAAGTGATAGACCAGAAGCCTACAATCCTAGCATGCTATTTTCAAAACTAAAACAAAGTATGCTACAATTTGCTGAAGGCCGACAGTATGATGCACATGAATTACTACGGAATTTGTTAGAAGCAGTGCGCAAACAAAATTTGAGAAGTCATCAAGGAGTAATTCTTGAGAAATTGAAACTTAGTTGAAAAGCAGATAAATCATCTTTTGAAAGTGATCACAGAAAAACTATAAACTTTTACGAACATCAGTCCGAATTGGTATTTCCTTCAGAACAAGTTTTTCGAGGTGTCTTAATCTCTAGATTACAATGTCAAGAATGTATGAATATTTCATAACGAGATGAGGTCTTTCATGATTTGAGTTTACCAATATCGGAAAAACAAATTCCTAAAAAAACAAAAGAATTGGAGGAAAGTAAATATTCAAAACATCTTATAAAGAAGGAAAAACACAAGATTAAAAAAAATAGAAAACAACAAATGGACTACAAACAGGTAGTAGATAGTGTAATATTTAATATTAGTCGAGCTGAAGAAATTAAAGAGAGCAATTCAAAATGTGAATCGCATGTTGATTTAGAAGACATCGATGAAAACATCAGAAGATAAGAAAACTTTTAAGGGAACAGACTTAAAGTTTCCGTCAGTTCTAAATTTCGCTTCGCGTTTTCCTTAACTCCACTCAATGTTTTGTTCATTTTCTCAAATTTCCTATCCGAATCTTCTCTGACTCCACTCAACGTTTCATTCATTTTTTCTAACATCCTCAAAATTAATTCATTATTGTTCACCTGTTTCCGTCCTCGACTGATCCCTACTACCTCCTGCTTCCTCCATTTCTCGTCCTGTTTTCTCAAATAAGGCACTGTCACTACTTCCTATTTCAACACCTTGACTCTTTAGCCACTCTTTTCTCTGCATACATTTATCACACTTACACACACACTCAAAATATTTACAAAATTTACACTGCACTCAAATCTTTTTCAGCTCGCCAGTTTTCTCGAATAAAATTTTAATTTTATTTGGAAATCGTGCCCCTCACGTTCGGGTTGCCATAAATTCGCAGTGAACTTGCGTCAGTAGTCCTAAATCACCGTGCCCCACACTTTGGGCGTCATAAAAATGCAGTGGATTCCTTTCAAAATCGGGCCCCACACCTTGGTTGAACATAAAATACTTGCCGAAAATAAAATTTAGCTCTACTAATTTTCCACCTAAATAAATTTTTGAATCCCAGTTACTAGATGTTCTGGTTGAGTATTTTCTGAAGATGCTTCCAAAAACTGACATTCCATGGCTAGCTCTGCTCACTACTTCTTTAGAAATACTTACCACAGCTACTCCTTCTCTCAACAACCATTATACTTAATAAAAAATAAACAAATAATTCGACAAAACATACAACCCTTTTATTCTAACAAGATAAAAATTTAATTCACACCATCTCAATATGTACAATATGGATCTACATGAAATATTTTTTATAACCCTATTCGTTATCAAAAGGAATCAACTTCATGTCCCCCAATTTTATGCTTCTCTACATTTCATTATGTTAGTTAAAGTAGAAGGGCCTATCCTGGAACCTTAATTTACTTTCCCCTGGTCTATGGTGAGCTAAGTATCAACGTTTTATCTTAGTGTGCACAAATTGTAGCACTGAAAATTAAACAAAAGACGCGTTTACCTCTTACATCAGTAATATATTATTATACAGGCATTTACACCCTCAGATTTACAACAAAAGTTGTCCTCTACATATGTCAATAAATTAATTTTCAGTTCATAAATATTTCCATCAAATAAAATACAAATCACTAACAGTTTAAATAAATCCACACCAGCACAACAGTTTCAATAAAAAAAATCGTTACCTGGAAAGTATACTGCTTCCAGATCCACACCTATGTAGATGCCTTCAACACGACTGAACGTATCAGGATCACTTCATGTTGCAGGTTTCCATTTTTAACAGCAATTCCATCGCCAACTTGTTATTCATCCCAAGCCTCACCAATTCTTGCCACTCCAGATCCAAATATCAACTTTTCTTTCACGCAATGTGAATCAAGCACTCTCGTTCAATTTGTAAATAAATCTCTACTTACGAGACATCCTGCTTCAATTACAACCATTTACTACAGCTCACTCCATTTTAAATTAACTTGCACTTTGCTTGTGCATTAAAGACTTATAAATCTTAGGTAGGACTTCACTTGTCACGTGGTTTAAAGCTAGGATGTACTTCTCGTAGACTTGGAAAATGAGAAAGCGAATGCCATCTTCAGCACCGCTTATATAATGTCCATCCCCCTTTAGTTGCCTGTGTGTTTGTTATCAAATTCTTGTAACTTTGTAAACCGCCACTCAATTCTGCAAAATCTAGCTGCACGTAAACACAACGGTTTTTAAAAACTCAGAAATCGACAACATAATAATTCTTTACCACGAAAACTGTTTAACAACAACCAACCGTTTAAATATTCTATGAAACTATTCCCTTTCCGTCAAGTTCACTCAAATAGAATTACGCCTATCGTGTGCGCATTCATCTAATTATCTTTCTTGCACTCTCATAATCATATCTCTCAGCCTTGTATATCTTTATTACCTAAAGTGCCTACTTTATTTCAGCTTTTCTGGTATCTCTTTCTGTCCTGTGTTTTCGTCTTGCTTGTCGGTTGTCGCCCCTTTATAACAATATTGTTCACGGTTATTACTCCTATCCTTTTTGTGTGCCTTATAAAATCGATACCGTCCACAAACATGTGTCCTTTCTATAGCCTTTTAAAGTATATTTGTCTAGCACGCGCTTGCAAAATGTTTGTCACTTAAACACCTAGTATCTTTCATCTTCCTCTGTTACATATTACATATAGTCTGTCTCATGATTGTATCGATCTGTTTTGAACTAGTCGAGCGTTGTTGTTAATCTTGCATTGTCGGTAACACAAACTACCTCAAATTATTATCAATGTACACTGGTTGTTACCAGAAGCGTTTATCTATCCCAATGGTCTATTCTATAAAGTTCTTGATGGTTTTAACGTGTATTGTAATGCATAGCCCCGCAACTAAATCAATTGCTACAAATAACCCAAATTACAATCAATCATCTAACGAAACATTTTGTGGAAATAATAGACACCCCCGATGACACTTATGAATTGTTTGACTGCGTAGGGTCACCTTTGGCTTTTCTAAATAAGAAAAATATTACTACGAAAGGGAATTTAGAAAAAATCACTTTTACTAAACGATGATACAGCTTGCCATTTTAATCGCGATAAGGACATGAATGGTTCTTATAGAGATTTTGATATTCAGCAAAAAAGGAAATGAATAAAGGCTATGATATAAATAAGACAGATGGAAGCACCATTATTCTAAGATACCAATGTGAAAAAGGCAAAGTCTCTTTGCAATCTTGTTTAAATGAATTCACGACAAGTGAGTTACTTACCGGAAATAACCAAGTAAGCTGCGATGTGTGCACAAAGACATATAGCAGATCTAATAATGAAACTGTTTTTACAAATGTCATTAAGCAAGTTCTAGTTTCCAATTCATCTGCAGTTTTAATTTTACATTTAAAAAGATTTAAGGTCTTAAGACTTCGTTCACCCAAAGTGAATATAATTGGATTATTAAAATCTATTTTATGGTTTTTAGTATTTACGTGTATACATAGGGCACAAGCATTTGGTTTTATACGTATATCGCTCATATGTTGGGTTATTCGTTGCGTAGGACAAAGCAAACAAACCCTTATGCAACGAATAACCCAACATAAGAGCGATATACGTATAAAACCAAATGCTTGTGCCCTATGTATAAGATGTATAAGATGTATAAGATGAATTTCTCTTAATAATATTAAAATAAATAAATAAAATTAAAAAAAACACACACACCACACACAAACACAAACACACCCACATACACATACATACATACATACACTCACAGTGTTACACGCGGACACATACACAGAATAGTTATAATAAACATTTTTTAAGGTTGCCTTTTAATAATAATTTCTATCAAAATTTTGACTTTTATTTATTATCAATATTTTATTACATAATACTTTTACCTCTTGTTGTATTTTGAAGTTGTTATATGCATTTTAGAAGATTTATAACGAAAATATCTTTTTATGTTAATCGCCTATTTATTATAACCTCGCCTTAGTGAGTATACAATATCATTTAATGTTTATTTATCAATTCTGTAATTGTAGTACGTTTGAAAAAGGATTAAAATAATCCGAAAGTTCAGGTTTATAAAAGAGTTTTCTTAAATAATCCAGTCGACCTAAAACCCACAACATTTTTAGAAAATATATATATATATATATATATATATATATATATATATATATATATATATATATAAACTTCTTTATAAAGATAACGACCTTAATTTCAATATAAAATGGTATTCTTTTTGTAGGTTTCAGGTCTTCTTAAATAATCAGTACTCTTTTTTATAAATCTAAGCTTTCGGATATATTCAATCCTTTGTCAAAGATACTAAAATATACAGAAATAATAATACTGTAAAATTATAAAGGTATGCTGTTACTTACTAAAGCGAGGCTACAGATATAAATTAAAAATACATTTGTTTAGCAATACAAACATTAAAGATATAAACTTGTTGGAAGTTAGGTAAAGTTTGACATTTGACAGGTGTTTTATTTTTGACTGAAAGCTCCCCCTCTGTTTTTTATATGTTTATTTAAATTTTAAATAGCATGTTGTGTGTGTGTGTGTGTGTATGTTAGCAGCTGTTGTGTAGATTACTGAATATTTTTATTTATTTGTTAGTGGTTTGAAAATTTAGAAGATAAGTATATATAGAGCTCAAACTATCAAAATCAGTTTTTTTGTTCATACTGTTAGAATTTTGAAAAATGTAGCACATTTCAAGAAATTCTCTTTTCTTTTTATGACTTTCAATGTCTAAAATTTTTGGTGTGTTGAAATTTATCTCATGATGAGTGCTATTAACGTGAGTAGTTAAAGCACATGCATTGGGTTTGACTCGTATGTCACTTTTATGTTGAGTAATACGTTGTTTCAACTTTTGTGAGCTTTGTCCTATGTAAGATTGGTCACAATTTAAACAATTAATTTTGTAGATAACGTTTCGTTGGTATAATGGAGTTGTTTTATCTTTTACTTTAGAGAATAGGTTATTTAGAGTTAAACTATTCCTTTTCGCAATTTTTATGTTAAATTTTTGAAAATATTTTCTAATTTGACGGTTAAATGTTCTATATAGGGAGAGATTGAAATATTAAAGTAGTATCGTTTTGGTTTTTGTGTTATTATTGAGAATTGCATGAGGTGTCATGTGATTGTATAGAAGACGTTTAATTAAAATGGATGGATAGTTATTGTTTTTAGTATGATAAAGAGTTTTTAAATTTTTTGGTATAACGATGGATGACTAATTTTTGAATTCTATTCTTTAAACCTAAGATGAAGTTAATTTTAATGTTGTATGAGTGATATGATAAATAATTTAAATACCTGCCGGAATTAATAGGTTTTGGTACCAATCTAAAATAATGTTGTTTTCTGAATTTCTAATTAGTAGAGTGTCTAAAAAGGAATCGAGCGATTATTTTCGTTTTCTATGGTAAATTGTATTTTGTTGTTATAACTATTGAAAATTTGTAAGGTTTCATTGAGTTTATCTTTAGGAATAGCTGTTACTATGTCGTCTACAAATTTCTTTATGAATGGTAAACTGAAAGGTAGTTTAGGGATCACATTATCTAGTAGGGTGTCCATGACAATTTTGACTAATATAGGACTTAAATTGGAGCCCATTAGACAGCCAAATATCTGAAGATAAAATTTATTATTAAATTTAAAATAACTTGTTTGAAAGAGAAAATTAATAATTTCTATAAAAACCGGTTTTGAGATATTACAATTGTTTGTGATGTTTAACCATAAGTTATCAATATTTTGTAATACTAACTCTTTTGAAATGTTTGTGAAGAGTGAAATTACATCTAAACTTATTAATATATAATTGTTTGGTAGTTGGAAGTTGTTTATAAAGGTTGCAAATTCAAAAGAATCTTTTACATTGTATTCGTTTAGATTTGTTGATTTTCTAAAATAATAGCAACGAATTTAGAGAGCTTTTCAGTTGGATTATTGTATGAAGCTACAATTGGTCGAATTGGGTTATCTAATTTATGGATTTTGGTAGACCATATAATTTTGGAATTGAGCTGCTATAATTATTAAGTAATTTAGCTTCTTCATTAGTAATGAATTTTTGTTTTTAGCTCTTGTATTAATTTTAAGGTTTGTGCTTGAAAGCGAGATGTCGGGTCTACACGGATTTCTTTGTAAGTTAAAGGATCATTGAGTAAGGTATCTATCTTCTGAATATAGTCAGTTTTGAAATGGCTACACTTAAGTTTCCTTTATCAGCTTTTAATATTAGTAAATCACTATTTTCTTTTAAGTATTTACGACATTTGTTGAAGTCTAACATAAATTTTGATTTAACGTTCGAAGATTCATGTATAAAGTTAGTAATTATATTGGTAGTCTGAGCTCTACATAAATCTCTCTTTTATTATCAATATTATCTATAATGGTTTCTAAATCAGCTAAAACATTGATAATTGTCTTGTTATTGATTTTGGTGGTATACTGAATTTTGGACCAAGAGATAGAAAAGACTTAATGTCATCTGGAATCTCAAAGTCACTTATGTTTTTGAACCATTTGTCAAGATTATTAAAACTAAGAGTGTGGTTAGAATTTATTAGGTTAGTAATCTTTTTAGGTTAGCTGTCTTAATTTTGTGAAACATTTTATTGTAATTTATAGTTTGTCTATGTTCGTATTCAGTATAAATATAAAGTGGTAAAGTGGTTGAAATCTTTTCTTTAATAGCCGTTAGTTCTTTGTACATCTTATTGAGTAAGTAGTGGGTTATTTTAATCTCTAAATTTAGAATTTTCTTTTTTAGCCTGTCATTAAAGCGTTGAACAATCAGGGGCAATAATTTTACCATTACTTTCCAACAATGAATATAAGTTTTTAAAGCTTCTGGAATATGTCTTGGCAAGATACATTTGCTTCTACATTGTAGCAGAAATATCTTCCTATTGCTAAATGATGCCAATTTGATGTTCATTTTAGACCAGCGTTTTAGGAGTATAGTGATATTAGCTCCATAAGTTTTAGATATTCTTTGATAAAAACCCATATTTCTTATAAACTTCTTTATAAAGATAACGACCTTAATTTCAATATAAAATGGTATTCTTTTTGTAGGTTTCAGGTCTTCTTAAATAATCAGTACTCTTTTTTATAAATCTAAGCTTTCGGATATATTCAATCCTTTGTCAAAGATACTAAAATATACAGAAATAATAATACTGTAAAATTATAAAGGTATGCTGTTACTTACTAAAGCGAGGCTACAGATATAAATTAAAAATACATTTGTTTAGCAATACAAACATTAAAGATATAAACTTGTTGGAAGTTAGGTAAAGTTTGACATTTGGCAGGTGTTTTATTTTTGACTGAAAGCTCCCCCTCTGTTTTTTATATGTTTATTTAAATTTTAAATAGCATGTTGTGTGTGTGTGTGTGTGTGTGTATGTGACATACGAGCTTAGATTTATAAAAAAGAGTACTGATTATTTAAGAAGACCTGAAACCTACAAAAAGAATACCATTTTATATATATATATATATATATATATATATATATATATATATATATATATAATATACAATAAAATTTTTTAAATTATATTTATAATAATAAAATTTTGTTTAACATTTAAGTACTAGTTATTTAATTTAAAATATATAATTTCCTTTTATAAAATTTCGGTAAGTTTGGTTGTAAGGCGTACATGCGTCTTAGATTTTTTGTATATAAGGTAATATTTTATGTGGAACGTATTTACATACCAGTTAAAGTTAATAAACTACTCATAAATATTTTGTACCTATTTAAAACCATAAATAGTTCATGAAGTACTGTAAATTTTAAGAACCTCACGTTTTAGTAACATTACAATAAATTTGTGCCGAGGTCCTTGTTATATTATGCTAAACTGTGTGATGCAAGATGAAGTATAACTATGGTATTTCGAATAAGTTTAAGAAATTATTACTGTTTTGTATGTCAGTATACTGTCAAAACATTTTATTTTAATTTATGGAATACGCCATTGTTGTCAGGCATACCACTGACAAGCGCGTCTAATTGCAGCACGATTCTGAATCCTACGCGACCTTGAATGTGTATAAAGATTGCCCGTTATTATATATTGCCGCTTTAATGTACATAACTTTGTTTTTTATCTTTTTAATTTTTCAGTTAAACGGACATTTTAGTTAGTCCTGGTAGTGCTGGTCAGTTATTGCCACCTCCTTACTAATCTATGGTTATTGCCATGTCTTTGGTTATGGCAGAGCCGTATAAGTTGTACCCTTTGCAAAAAGACATACAGTATTCAAAGTAATATAAATAGGCATCAAAAACAAATTCATGGTGTACAAGTTAATGATCTCAAATCGGAATTACACGAGAATGTATTGTGTGAAAAATGTGGCAAAACATTTTTTAACAAAACTGCGCTGAAGGTGCATTTAAAAAGAATTCATGATTTTTCAAATGTATTTCAATGCTCCCCGGTAAATGATAAGCATTTTGAATGTATAGAATGCAATAAAGGTTTTAGATCTAGAACAACTTTATTAAATCATTTAACTGAATTGCATCATTTCAAACAGGAAGCTGGTAAAGAAAAGTTTTTATCGTTTGGAGGTAACAAAATATAAACATTATATATATGATAGTGAGAAACTTATGATTTTAGATTTTAAAAAATGGTTATCTGATATTGAGCAAGAAAATAACGTCCAATATGTTTGTAGTAGCGGCAAAGGTCAGAGCCACCACTATTTTACTTATTATTATCAGTGCAATCGTTCAGGTTAATAAATGTAACTAGTAATTAAAGAATTTTAGAATGTATATGGTAGCAATTTTCCGATTTATAATATACTTTTTAGGTAAAGTCCGAAGTAACATTGGAAAACGCCTGTCCAAATCTCAAGGATCTTCTAAAATTGGATTTATGTGCACTAGTAATATAATTGTAAAATTAAATCGCATTAGTAATGAAGTTAAGGCAAATTATTTTAAAACACATTATTTCTGTATATTTTAGTATCTTTGACAAAGGATTGAATATATCCGAAAGCTTAGATTTATAAAAAAGAGTACTGATTATTTAAGAAGACCTGAAACCTACAAAAAGAATACCATTTTATATTGAAATTAAGGTCGTTATCTTTATAAAGAAGTTTATAAGAAATATGGGTTTTATCAAAGAATATCTAAAACTTATGGAGCTAATATCACTATACTCCTAAAACGCTGGTCTAAAATTAACATCAAATTGGCATCATTTAGCAATAGGAAGATATTTCTGCTACAATGTAGAAGCAAATGTATCTTGCCAAGACATATTCCAGAAGCTTTAAAAAACTTATATTCATTGTTGGAAAGTAATGGTAAAATTATTGCCCCGATTGTTCAACGCTTTAATGACAGGCTAAAAAAGAAAATTCTAAATTTAGAGATTAAAATAACCCACTACTTACTCAATAAGATGTACAAAGAACTAACGGCTATTAAAGAAAAGATTTCAACCACTTTACCACTTTATATTTATACTGAATACGAACATAGACAAACTATAAATTACAATAAAATGTTTCACAAAATTAAGACAGCTAACCTAAAAAGATTACTAACCTAATAAATTCTAACCACACTCTTAGTTTTAATAATCTTGACAAATGGTTCAAAAACATAAGTGACTTTGAGATTCCAGATGACATTAAGTCTTTTCTATCTCTTGGTCCAAAATTCAGTATACCACCAAAATCAATAACAAGACAATTATCAATGTTTTAGCTGATTTAGAAACCATTATAGATAATATTGATAATAAAAGAGATTTATGTAGAGCTCAGACTACCAATATAATTACTAACTTTATACATGAATCTTCGAACGTTAAATCAAAATTTATGTTAGACTTCAACAAATGTCGTAAATACTTAAAAGAAAATAGTGATTTACTAATATTAAAAGCTGATAAAGGAAACTTAAGTGTAGCCATTTCAAAACTGACTATATTCAGAAGATAGATACCTTACTCAATGATCCTTTAACTTACAAAGAAATCCGTGTAGACCCGACATCTCGCTTTCAAGCACAAACCTTAAAATTAATACAAGAGCTAAAAAACAAAAAATTCATTACTAATGAAGAAGCTAAATTACTTAATAATTATAGCAGCTCAATTCCAAAATTATATGGTCTACCAAAAATCCATAAATTAGATAACCCAATTCGACCAATTGTAGCTTCATACAATAATCCAACTGAAAAGCTCTCTAAATTCGTTGCTATTATTTTAGAAAAATCAACAAATCTAAACGAATACAATGTAAAAGATTCTTTTGAATTTGCAACCTTTATAAACAACTTCCAACTACCAAACAATTATATATTAATAAGTTTAGATGTAATTTCACTCTTCACAAACATTTCAAAAGAGTTAGTATTACAAAATATTGATAACTTATGGTTAAACATCACAAACAATTGTAATATCTCAAAACCGGTTTTTATAGAAATTATTAATTTTCTCTTTGAAACAAGTTATTTTAAATTTAATAATAAATTTTATCTTCAGATATTTGGCTGTCCAATGGGCTCCAATTTAAGTCCTATATTAGCCAAAATTGTCATGGACACCCTACTAGATAATGTGATCCCTAAACTACCTTTCAGTTTACCATTCATAAAGAAATTTGTAGACGACATAGTAACAGCTATTCCTAAAGATAAACTCAATGAAACCTTACAAATTTTCAATAGTTATAACAACAAAATACAATTTACCATAGAAAACGAAAATAATCGCTCGATTCCTTTTTTAGACACTCTACTAATTAGAAATTCAGAAAACAACATTATTTTAGATTGGTACCAAAAACCTATTAATTCCGGCAGGTATTTAAATTATTTATCATATCACTCATACAACATTAAAATTAACTTCATCTTAGGTTTAAAGAATAGAATTCAAAAAATTAGTCATCCATCGTTATACCAAAAAAATTTAAAAAAACTCTTTATCATACTAAAAAACAATAACTATCCATCCATTTTAATTAAACGTCTTCTATACAATCACATGACACCTCATGCAATTCTCAATAATAACACAAAAAACCAAAACGATACTACTTTAATATTTCAATCTCTCCCCTATATAGAACATTTAACCGTCAAATTAGAAAATATTTTCAAAAAATTTAACATAAAAATTGCGAAAAGGAATAGTTTAACTCTAAATAACCTATTCTCTAAAGTAAAAGATAAAACAACTCCATTATACCAACGAAACGTTATCTACAAAATTAATTGTTTAAATTGTGACCAATCTTACATAGGACAAAGCTCACAAAAGTTGAAACAACGTATTACTCAACATAAAAGTGACATACGAGTCAAACCCAATGCATGTGCTTTAACTACTCACGTTAATAGCACTCATCATGAGATAAATTTCAACACACCAAAAATTTTAGACATTGAAAGTCATAAAAAGAAAAGAGAATTTCTTGAAATGTGCTACATTTTTCAAAATTCTAACAGTATGAACAAAAAAACTGATTTTGATAGTTTGAGCTCTATATATACTTATCTTCTAAATTTTCAAACCACTAACAAATAAATAAAAATATTCAGTAATCTACACAACAGCTGCTAACATACACACACACACACACAACATGCTATTTAAAATTTAAATAAACATATAAAAACAGAGGGGAGCTTTCAGTCAAAATAAAACACCTGTCAAATGTCAAACTTTACCTAACTTCCAACAAGTTTATATCTTTAATGTTTGTATTGCTAAACAAATGTATTTTTAATTTATATCTGTAGCCTCGCTTTAGTAAGTAACAGCATACCTTTATAATTTTACAGTATTATTATTTCTGTATATTTTAGTATCTTTGACAAAGGATTGAATATATCCGAAAGCTTAGATTTATAAAAAGAGTACTGATTATTTAAGAAGACCTGAAACCTACAAAAGAATACCATTTATATATATATATATATATATATATATATATATATATATATATATATATGTATATATAATATACAATAAAATTTTTAAATTATATTTATAATAATAAAATTTTGTTTAACATTTAAGTACTAGTTATTTAATTTAAAATATATAATTTCCTTTTATAAAATTTCGGTAAGTTTGGTTGTAAGGCGTACATGCGTCTTAGATTTTTGTATATAAGGTAATATTTTATGTGGAACGTATTTACATACCAGTTAAAGTTAATAAACTACTCATAAATATTTTGTACCTATTTAAAACCATAAATAGTTCATGAAGTACTGTAAATTTTAAGAACCTCACGTTTTAGTAACATTACAATAAATTTGTGCCGAGGTCCTTGTTATATTATGCTAAACTGTGTGATGCAAGATGAAGTATAACTATGGTATTTCGAATAAGTTTAAGAAATTATTACTGTTTTGTATGTCAGTATACTGTCAAAACATTTTATTTTAATTTATGGAATACGCCATTGTTGTCAGGCATACCACTGACAAGCGCGTCTAATTGCAGCACAATTCTGAATCCTACGCGACCTTGAATGTGTATAAAGATTGCCCGTTATTATATATTGCCGCTTTAATGTACATAACTTTGTTTTTATCTTTTAATTTTCAGTTAAACGGACATTTTAGTTAGTCCTGGTAGTGCTGGTCAGTTATTGCCACCTCCTTACTAATCTATGGTTATTGCCATGTCTTTGGTTATGGCAGAGCCGTATAAGTTGTACCCTTTGCAAAAGACATACAGTATTCAAAGTAATATAAATAGGCATCAAAAACAAATTCATGGTGTACAAGTTAATGATCTCAAATCGGAATTACACGAGAATGTATTGTGTGAAAAATGTGGCAAAACATTTTTTAACAAAACTGCGCTGAAGGTGCATTTAAAAAGAATTCATGATTTTTCAAATGTATTTCAATGCTCCCCGGTAAATGATAAGCATTTTGAATGTATAGAATGCAATAAAGGTTTTAGATCTAGAACAACTTTATTAAATCATTTAACTGAATTGCATCATTTCAAACAGGAAGCTGGTAAAGAAAAGTTTTTATCGTTTGGAGGTAACAAAATATAAACATTATATATATGATAGTGAGAAACTTATGATTTTAGATTTTAAAAAATGGTTATCTGATATTGAGCAAGAAAATAACGTCCAATATGTTTGTAGTAGCGGCAAAGGTCAGAGCCACCACTATTTTACTTATTATTATCAGTGCAATCGTTCAGGTTAATAAATGTAACTAGTAATTAAAGAATTTTAGAATGTATATGGTAGCAATTTTCCGATTTATAATATACTTTTTAGGTAAAGTCCGAAGTAACATTGGAAAACGCCTGTCCAAATCTCAAGGATCTTCTAAAATTGGATTTATGTGCACTAGTAATATAATTGTAAAATTAAATCGCATTAGTAATGAAGTTAAGGCAAATTATTTTAAAACACATTATTGTCATATAGTAGAAGTTCAGCATATTAGAATTCCACATAATGTAAAGGAATGCATTACTAGAAACTAGCATTAGGAGTATCAGTACCTAAGCTTATTGATGCTGTGCGCAATAACATTGGAGAATCACTTCAACGTGTTGACTTATTAACAAAGGAAGATATACACAAAATTAAAAAATCATTTAATATTGATATTTATGATGGCGTGAGAGATACCAATGATGCTACCAGTGTAGTTTGTAGATAGAAGAATGTACAGCCGATGAAAATAATCCTGTGTTGTTTTCTAAATTTCAAGGGTTAGAATGTGAACAGTTCGACTTAACAAAATCTGATTTCTGTCTAATTATTATGAATAAAACTCAAACGGAACTTTTAAAAACTTTTTACGTCAAATTCATATGTATTGATGGTACACATGGAACTAATCCATACGATTTTGAATTAACAACTATTATGGTTAGTGATGATTATGGTGAAGGATTCTCAGTGGCGTATATGATATCTAATCGAAAAGATACAAAAATATATGAAATATTTTTTAGTGTGGTTAAAACAGTGACTCATCGGTTGTTTTGTTCATGGCATATTGATCGTGCTTATTTAAACAAAATAATTGAGGTTTAAAAAAGAAAAGACATTTATAAAAGTTTCAAGGTGATACAAAATACCCTTGACGAAAACGATTTTTTTAAATTCTTTAATGCTTTCTTGGTGCGGTTGCAAGAAGATCCCAACACTTGGAATTTTTATTGATATTTTTGCAATACTTATGGATATAACTATATGTCATGGACATATTGTTTCAGAAAGGGTTTGCAGATAAATACCAATATGTATTTAAAAAGTATGCACCGTGTAATAAAATATGAATATTTGCAGGGCAAGAAAGTGAAGCGCTTAGACAAAAGCATTCACAGTATTATGCGTTCCACTAGAGATAAACAAGTAGAGCGACTAATTAAAATAACAAAAGGTAATTTGATGGTCATACATTGAACTTTTATTTAATTTTCTTTTTGTAGGTAAAGATACGGATAAATTGTACATATAAATCGTAGTCACAAGCCATCTTTAAATGGAGATTTTTCATTCAGTCACATAGAAGATAGCAACACTTATAATAGTAAAAAGTATGCAGTTGTGAATAATGCTAGCAAGAGTAGCTACACCGTAACCCAGAAAACTAAAAACAGTTGCTGTGTGTTAATTTGTCAAATCTGCAAAATATGTTATCACTCTTATAGTGACTATTATATAAAATCTAATATATGCAAGCACATTCATTTTATCGTTCAAAATTGTTTGTTATCTAATGAGGTAATTCAACAAGATATAAACTATAAAGATGAAATAGATTTCTCTTTGAAACAGTTAAGTAAAGAATCAAGTTTACGAGATAATGCCAAATTGAAAATGCAATTACAAAACATTGCTTTAGAAATTGTTTCTTTTGTTAATTTACCTGCCACCAATGAAACTCTATTAACTGTTATAAAACAACTTAAAGTGGCTAAATCTTTATTGCATTCTGGTACTAACAGTAGTCTGAATTTCGAAATGCCAGCTATTAGTTTAGTAAAACATCATAACAAAAAAATAAAAAGCAAATACACTTTTTTTCTACAAAAAAAAAGCAATTGCCAAAACCACGTTTTAAAAATGCAACTGTAAGAAAGTGAAATATCACATTTTAAATGAATTTCGTCCAAAAAAGTTGTGGCAGTTCTAAATGTAATTGTAAATATTAAATTTGTGCTGATTATAAATGTAGGTATATTAAGTTTTATATAATAATCTTGTAAACGATTTTGTTAAAACTAAATTAAAAAAGTTCAACGTTTACTTATGCATCGTAAATATTTATTTGGTGTGCAAAACAGCAAACAAACTTTTTTTCATAAAACAAAGGCAATTTTGTAACCAGTGTTTTGTGAATATTTAGTAGTAAATTTGATTTTCAAATGGGATCACAATAATTTTTTTTATTAGAAGTGATAAGATAAACAGATATAGATATTCTACATATATAAGAGCAACTGACATCTATAAATTCATCAGTTATTTAATTAATAGTAGAATAGTATATTATTTTAGACAGAGGACAAGTGGAACTTATCATGAGACATCTCTGTGTACTCACCGAACGATAGTGAGGTGGGTAAGAGAGGCAAGCCACAAAGTCACTTCTCCACATAAAATGCACTATTTTTTCTTCAAACGTTCTGCAGACTATATGAAAATTTCTAGTTCTCTCACAGTCTATTTACACCAATTGTAACACCCAAGAACATTTGTAAATTAATCCAAATTTCAAATAATATTTTCGGCCAATCACAAACAATTCTATCTAAAATGTAACCTATCACTGACCTGAATTAAGATAGTTATCCAATCCTAGTTCAACTTTGGGGTGACAATTGACACTTTAAATGAACATAACCTATCAACTGAGATCGAACATCCCGTGAAACTTAGAAGATTTTAAATTTAGGCGCCAAAGGAAATGCTAATTTGTTCTAGAAAAGTCAAAACCGGGAGTATGTAATAAAATGTAATTTTTCGTGATATCTATAAAAATATTAACAGGAAATACTTTAGAATATTGCAGAATAACTTAAATTTAATTATAGGGTAATTTCAATTAGCAATGGCAATAATAAAAATGGATTTAAACCATTAACCTAAAAGCACATGTAGGGATGATATACAATTGTAAAATATGTAAGATTTTGATTGGCTAGAACAATCACGTGATCAAAGGTATTTAAATATGGGGAGTGACAGAGAAAATTTAGATACACGACACACAAAGATTAAACAAGACACACAAAGACAAAAGATAGAAATTGTAACATTATTTTGTAATGTTAACTAATAAACAGATCAATTAATTAATTAAAATTCATTAACTTGCATAACTTATAGACAAGAACTCCACAATAAGTTACTTTCATATTTTAGTTAGCATTCCTCATAAAAGACCAGGTTTACAAATAGCTTCAGTCTAAACTATTAGAAATTCCAGCGGCCGGTCATCATAATTTAAAGCTCTACTTGCAAATTCAAATACAGTAACCCTCTTAAAGCTTAGGTCGGTTACAGATTGACGAATCTGATAAAATTAAAATGGAATAGTACCTTTTAACGTAAATAAAGAAAAAGCAATTTTCTATTTCCAATTTGATTTGTTCAAAGATTGCAAGTAATTTTAAGTAGTCTGGAAACATCCATTGTATTTACAATCCATTTCGGCTCAAGTGGGTTAACCTGTCTTTTGTTAATGGCAGACTACTGTCGCCAACGGATGGTATGGTCCACATTTCAATAATTAAGAAATTCTTAGAAGATATAACATATTTAAACCATTAGAAAAATAATTGCTTCCGTGACCCTCATATCGAAAGGGGTTGGATTTGGTTTCTAAAATCTTGTTTTGTGGGAGGTTCTGTTAAGGCATTGGATAACCAAAATATGACGTAAATAATGGTTAGAGTAGGAATTAATTTATATAACTTAAGGCATCAGCCAAAAGACGGAAAGTTTCCAATGGGGCTGTCCGTGGTCAAGAAAGAAACGTAGTTCGCAGGTAGCGTTCTCCGGTATCACAGATATGGAATTGCACTTAGTATCACTAAAGTGAAATTGGAAAAGAGTGACTACTCTTCCAGTTCGCGAGGGTTACGCCCGTATGTTCGCGGACTTATAGTGGTATAAAGTAATAATAAGAAGCTTGTAGGCGTGTGACGCACAAGTTAAGTGATATTGTCAATAAGATCTTGCCGGGTTCGTGTGCCATTCAATTATTTAAAAATTACAAACAAGAGCAACAAGCGAGATTCTCTCCCCCAATTTAAGAGCTGTTCTACGTTGGAACGCAAGCCATCAAACAATGGGCGATTTTTAGTAAGTAAGTTTTTAGAGTTAAGTAGCATGACCAATTTTTAGTTAGTTTGTTTGTTAGGACGTTTTGGCCATAAACCGTAGTATTAATTTAGTGTAAAATTTATAGTATAAGTTTTCTTTCATATACAAGTGTTTGGGAATTATTTATGTACGCAAAATTTTCATAAATTCATATTCACCTATTCAATTACATTTCTAAATTAAATTCAATGAATGTAAGAGGTTCACGTTTATTGCTCTGTTAATTAAATTGTTTTGTTTGTCGTTGATTAAGTCAATAGTTTTTTTTATTATTTTTTTTCATCGAAGTTGCATAAGTAGTAAAAAAATTAGGAATTGATTAAAAGGAACAATTGTCCTCCTTGGGATGACAAGTCTCTCAAGGTTTTGCACGAACATTTGGACATTCTCGACTTGTCTGGCGCCCTTGGTAATTGTCATTAAGCCACAATATTTATGAAAGGTAAGTGCCAAATTCTTTTTGTAGTATATTATAAATTAATTTAACCCTTTCTGCAAAATTTTAACCCTCCATATGATCCACAACCTTCCGCTAGCTAGTGCCGGTGACCTCCCTTTAAGTTTTGTTTTACAGGCCGCCCCTATTTTATAATTTTACTGGAAAATACATAATTAGTAGCTTTTCCGCCTGTAACAAAATGTAAAAAATAACTAGCTCGGAGCTAGTGTGTGTTACGCTACAAGATCGCGTAGCGATATTGGTTATAGGCTCGTGTATATTAAATGGATGTCGTGAACAAATATAAGAACTAGTATGTTTATTACGGGAAGAATAGTGCATTTAAGCAGTGGGTAAAGAACCCATAAGTTCGGCTCGTAAAGGAAAAGTAAATCGTAATAAATTTAAGTAAAATAAAAAAAAACGAAATGGTTCAGCTGTAAAGCAGTTAATGGTAGAAAGTGCAGGTATATTAGCAGTAAAGAAAATTACACTTAACCACACTTATATAGTTCATTATTAATTGATTGGGGGAAGTTTGGGTTTTGGAAGTTCGATTCCAAACCAAGTTGTTACAGCAGGAGGGAGATATCAAGAGTTTCGAGCACAAAATGTATCAACACCCGTGTTAAGCATTATCAACCCTGGTGAGAATAGGTTGCCTTGAAGGTATTGTAGCGATTGGAGCAACAGTGGGTATTGTATACCCGAACAGGTATTGAGTGAATCTTTGAATAAATGTTTCGAGAGAACGGACGTGTATATGCATGAATACACGTGGTGTTGTAAGTATGAACTCTTATATAATAATACGTATGCTTTACATGAATATGTTAAGTTGCTAGAGTAAGGTTGGAGTTTTTGGACTTTATTAACGTTACCGCTTATTATAATGAATTTTGTATAGAATATCAAGAGTTATTAGTTATGTTTAATTTGGAGTCAATTTGTTTTAACTGTAGAATTTGCAGTGCTTAGTATAATATTTAACCACCCGGCTTAAGGGAACTTTTAGTTAAGTAAGAGATATTGATTTTATTGCATTGAAGTATCTCAATATAGTACATGTAAATAGTTCTATCAACATATTAAAGGTTATTAAATTCAGTACTTAATACAAATGTTGAGCTATATATACATATTACAATTAAAAGGGGTTTGTTGAAATACATTTAGTTACAGATACTTTGTAAACTTTTGGGTAAGTTAACTCACCAGTATCGGTTTCAGAATTCTAGGCCTATCCACCCTGGGACATGTCCATGTACTCTCAGCGGTAGAGTAGCCGAGGCGTTTGAAGAAAGTAGAGTAAAGACTATTGGAATAGGTAAGTGGACCCTTATATTGCAATTTTGAACCATAAAAAGTGATATAGAGTTGGCATTCGACTATATATGTATAAGGTAACTCGTACCTTGTTTCTTTGACTGCTACGTAGGCCACGAAGGAAAGTGAAGTGTTACACAATGCACATCTAGAGACTGGTTTTAATTTCCAATGCTACTCTTAACAATTTCAAATTTAACATTACATCGCAAATTAAAAATGACATTTAATTACCACATGACTACACTTTTACCTTCGGTATGGCGGCTGGATAAGGAAAACTTTCGCCGTGGATAAAGTGACATTTCCCTGAAGCAGGCTCAGTTAAATAATGGCATAATATTTTAACCTAACGTTTGAAGAAAAAAGCTTATTCTAATACAGGAAGGAAAATTGATCTGGTGTTACTACACTTGAGGAAAGGTGTAATGAGAATTGCCAAATAGCGTTTTGACTTTTGTAGTCAAAAATATGCAAATTCACAAAAACTCAATACAAGTGTATTTGGAATATTATTAACCAAGAAAAGCATATATTACTGGTATTCTTCAACATCAAGGTAAGTTATGTATAGGTCTCTCTTCATATTAGAATTGTATGTTATCGGCCTGCCCTTATTTAAATATTAAACAACATTTTATAAAAACTTATCGGGAGTAGAATTATAAGTTATCACATGGCGGGCGTGGAATAAACGTTTAAAAAGAGGTTGACAAAATGTCCTACACACCCAGTGTTTCCCTTTTGGCTTGGTGCATTTATTGTCTGCATTAACTTTCTAAACAATGTATGATTTGGATTTTTTTTGTTACGCTCTGCCGATTACGGTAAACATGAACTGCAGAATAAGAGTTACTTTCCAGACCACAATTTGCAAAATGTTTTCCAACCAACAAGTTCTTTTTCTTATTGTTGCTGATTGTAGAATATAAATAGCAAATAAATTGGGCAGATCCCTCACTTAAATATTATAGATGTGCATTGCTCCTATAAGCAAAAAAAAGTTGATCGACCTAAATGATATTAAATTTAAACATTATTTCCCTGAAAAGTAAAGCGTTAGTTACAATTGTCACACTTGTTACAAAGATTAAAGTGGTAAAAGAGATTATTCCTGATCATCCTGTGTAATATGATGAATATCACTAATAATTACACCCATTTATAATTACTCTTACAGAGCTGATTATTCTCTTTGTTTGAATTTAGTGGAATTGTTCGATTTATCCATTTGTGTATACACAAACATCAAGGTTTTTAAATAATTATATTTACATCCAATAAAATTCCCAGAAACCTAAAGGACCAAAATCAAAGTAAGGTTGGAATCACGACATAGTTCAATTATTGTAATGGTAAAAATCTGAGGGCAAAACTTATACAACTTCAAGGTCGAATAGGATTGATAATCGTTCTGCATTTAGACGCCTTGCATACCTAGAGTATATACACTTAATACAACCTTTATCTATAGAATTGAAACTATACATATAACATTAACAATGCAGCCCTTTCTGCAGTTGTGACGTCATCCTAAAGTTAAAGCGAATTAACTATATATGAAATTACATGGACTGCCATTGATATTGCATTAAAAACACAATATATATTATTGTGTACGGGAGAATCAGATAAAAATATAATTAAATCAAAGAGTTAAAGAATAAATGATTGCACACATAAAAAGGTGGTCTCGGCCTATTAAATATTTAGAAACGGCGTCAAATCTTTCCTGATAGTACCGCAACCTGACTTACATGCATATATTTAAGCACGCTGAAAAATACTATACTAATGTTTGTAGTTCTGTAACATTAAATAAAGGAAAAAATTTGGTTTAATTATGCCACGGATTTTGATACTCACTCAGGAATTATTATATCTAGATATTTCTACTCTGTAAGAAAACATGGGTTCTTTGTCATCTTACAGGTACATTAATGAAACACATTCGCATAAAGCGTCGTCTAGTTAAAACCACTTAACCTCTCGCGGTGTAGATGTGGCGTTCTTATTTTTAAAGATTGGTAAATATAATCACAAATGTATTATTTAGATAAACGTTTGAGATTCAAATTACTAACAAATATCTTTAAATGATGCATATATATATATATATATATATATATATATATATAAGGGTATATTTCAAATACCTGTAATTCCTCCGAAGGTGCTTGAGTTGTACATGGATCTCGATCCAGGATACAACAAAATCGTCTAGCAAACGCTTGCAGTTAATACCTGTTGAAAGTAGGTTTTAGTTTTATGTTTTAATTACATTCACTCTTTTTTTAGATTCTACAATAATAAAATAATAATTCAGCAACAGTATACTTAGATACGACTCTATTAATATGAACTCTTGCAATACTTCACCACATATGATAAAACGTAGTCCTGTACGACTGGGAAACCGCTGCAAAATATTCAAAGCTCACTGGTGCTGCTCTCACCAACACTAAAGATGACCCTTTGTTCGCTTTAACTGGAATCACTTTTCTGTACTATACTTGGTTGTATAAAACCTTATTAATTATTATATGATACACTTATTCTCCACAAACATCAAATTCTTTGTGGTATTGCTCCAGTTACACGACATTCAAATAAAAGGGATAAATTTCCAACACATATTAATTTTTTCAAAATTCAATTACAAGCTCCAAAGCCAAACATCTATTCATTACAAAAATTCCAAATCAACTCCCTAAGCAAAACATCTATACATTACACATTTTTTAAAATCAACTAACTAATTATAAACACTTATCACCTAGGAAATAGTCTCTAAAATTATATCTTGCCTACTATATATAAAAGTCTAAGGGGTACATTTATTGATTCAATATTATTTATGCCTAATTACTATTTTGGAACAGATACTTGTGTCACTTATACAACTTATCATTGGTTGACATTCCACAAATCTTACCATCACTTTATGATAACTAAACATGCTAAAATAAATTCTTTTACAGGTATTATGGTACATTAATTAATTAATGAAATAGAGTATCCATCAAACAGTTACAAACATGATATTTCTAGCAAACCGAACCACCTTCAGTTGGAATTACATTAGATAAACGCTTTATTGAAGAACAGTTAACCAAAATGCTTCTTTCAAATCTCAAACGCTTCACCACGAGTAAATAACATTTTATCCT